>JARCZZ010046083.1:0-32819 GCA_030323915.1 Brotogeris chrysoptera | reverse complement strand
TCACTCTCCTTTTGATGCAGCCCAGGATACGGTTGGCTTTCTGGGCTGCGAGCGCACACTGCAGCCGGCTCATGTTCTTTTTGTCATCAACCAATACCCCCAAGTCCTTCTTTGCAGAAGTACATTTGAAAAACACATGTCCTGCAACTCAGGGAAACACACTCCAGTGTTATAAGAAAAGCCAAGTTACCCTCCTATTGAGAGAACAGTGAGGAAATAGAAGAAGGATTACCACTTCTGCCACTGTGGTGAACCCATTCAAGCTGAGAACAGCAGAGCTGTACTGGAAGATGAATGAGAAGCTGTGAGGCAAAGCCACCGGGGAGGTAGGGGAGTATACATACATATAGATAATAAGTATCTCTTATCATACAACTCAAAGCAGAATCAGCATGTGAACTAGTTTAACACTTCACCCTTAGCCCTGCCTTCTTTTTCTGCCCAAAGGCTTGCTGTTCTTTTGAACAGGCTTTTCCTTACTGTTGCATACTTTTGCAGCAAGGAGCTCAAATGAACCGGCTGGTAAGTGGCATTCAGGTACCTGCCTGTACCTTTGAAGAGCTTCCTGGGGCAACATCTCACAGTTTTGTGATGCAATTTGTTACATAGGAGCAGTCTGGGCATCCATATCGCATCCAGGCCTTGAGGCCATAGCAGGCAAATTGCTGTAACAGGTCCCTGTGGAGGCACATAGAGCCAGCACATAGAAAGACCTGCCTATCGTTCTTATAAATCCTTTTCTGGAGCAGGTACAAAGGTGGGAGAATTCCCTCAGCTCCCAGGCACGCTCTCTATAGAGCGCCCGTGCCCTGCAGCTGGACAGGGCCATGGCATGCACAAAAGCTCAACAGCGAGCACACCTTTTCTTAAGCAGGGAGGCTCAAAGCTGTACAGACCCCACGCTTCCTTCATCAAAAGAGGAATTATAGCTTCAGCATCTGCACCATCATTCAGAACATTTTCAAAGGAAATCAATTCATAAGTTAAGCAAGAGCTTAATTCACCGGTGAACAGAATATCCAAGAATAGCCACCAGGCTACCACCTCCCACTGACACTTAATCCAAACTGGATACTGCTTTGGGGGATGATGGCTTTGAATCTCAGCCAGCTCACCTCCCCCTCAAGCCAGCAGCACACTGTGGCCTTTTTTGACCCAAAGCCTTTTCATTTATTTTTTATTTTGATTCAATGGCTTTGAACAACCTATTCCTAAAGGAGCTGAAGTGTCATTCTGGCCTGCAAGAGTCATGAGAGGCCTTAAATCCAGCAGGTACACAGAACAATAATCCCCCTCCCAAGAGCTCATCCCTACAGCCACAGAGAAGGAAGGAGCCAGGGGAAAAGTTCTTCACTCTAAACTCCTCATATAGTCGCTTTTCTTGACTAATCCCTTTTGGCATATTGAAACCCCAGCCAAAATTCCAATGTCCCAGATTTCCCCAGTATTAAAAACTGCCATCTGCAAACCACCTATCTTCTTAATACCACTGCTGGGGCTCTTGTCTGCAAATTATCTGAACATGTGCTTTCTAAAAAGCTTATTACCAGTGAGTGTTTTATAATACTTATTTCTTGAGGCCTAATAATTTAGAAATTAATTCATTATCCTCCTTGTGATTCTAGTGTATTATTCTGCTGTCATCCAAACACAGATCAGAACTACTCACTAAAGGCTCCTACTTATTTTCATCACCATTAACAATTGCACCATTTCCATTTCAAAGAGGCCTTACATAATTCTTTTCCTGTTTCAAGCAGGATGTTTAAATTCTCTCTCGTCCTTGAAGACAGCAGCCAAGGATAATTTTACATTTTCCTTTTCCTTTCCAGTTTTCTGCACTTCACTTCTCATTCATATTAACTGCATCCCACTCTCCCTTCCCTATTGCTTTTACTTTTCTGTTCCTAATACTGCCTTTACAACAGAACAATGACCGGCTTTCACAAAGATGCCTCTTTCTTGAGGGCAGAATCACAGTTCTTTTCATATAATGCACTGTTCCTAAAGAATATCTAATTCTAATTTTTGTTTTTACAAGAAGCATTCCCCAAGCTTCACTGAAAGTCTTTCAACTCTGGGTAATTACACATCACATTATCAGCTGGGAATGGCTTTTTGTTTAGATTTATCTTCAACGAGGTCACAATCATGCAAATACTCCCAACTTCCAATTCAGATGCACTGGGTCTGTTAAAGCGCTACCCAATGTTTTCTTGCAAGCCACATAGCACATAAATCCTTCCACTCTGAGAGGCTGCACCTGTCGATTCGTGTGACCGTCAGGCATTTATCTTCTCTGGGTACAGATTCCTGGGCTCCAGCTGCACAACAGCCACTGAGACAACGTAGCAGCAGGGACTAACACACACTTCCGCTCCCAGCACCAAGTGAGAACTCCGCTCTCCTTGGCATGCAAAGCCTCTTTCCACTGCTTCCGCTGGGCGCTGGGCTTAGAGCTAGACCTTAGAAAAAGTGCTCCTAAAATGGGTGTGAAAGAAAGGGAAGAAAAACATCATGGCTGGAAACAGCAGAGAGGGACAACGCAAGAACCTGAATTCTGCCCAGTGCTGATCACGATGCAGGCCGGCAGCTGGGGATTAAGACCCCACTTTGCCTGGGGGATTCCAGCAAGGACAAAAAGAAAGGAATGGGAAGAGACCATCAGTGAAAGGAGTAGAAATATTTTACTGGGTGTCTCTTCTGGGGCAGAACTCTCCTAGGTGGAGCTTGGAGGAGAAGAGAAGGAGCACAGATACCTCATGCTACCCAACAAGTAATTGCTGCTTTTAGCATTCAATTAAGAGTTTGGTTGAGCTGCTCCCCCCAGCACCTTCACTGAACCATCTTGTGCAAAGCCAAACACAAATTCCCCCCGAGCTACCAGCCCCAACTGCACCAGATACCGCCAGTGGGCTGAAACCAGGCCCATCAACCCTAGCCAAGAACCCAGGGTGCTCACTAAATCTCACTATGGGAACACTTCCAAACCCAACCCAAACAGATACTTGCCTACACCTCTTGCTGATATTCCTAGGTTAGAGCCTGAAATGATTCTTCAAAGCTCTTTAAAAAACTGCATTTTCTGGTCTTAGAGAAGGGTAGAAGGAGGTAGAAAAAAATCTGGATTTGGAATCTCAGTGGGTAAATTAGTGGTTTCATCTTGAAAGAAGTCCAGGCACTTGGTGTGTTCAGAACTAACCACAGATATTAGGGTAACTTAAAAATCACCCCCCAAATTGCCCAACAAGATCAATGCTATGATCCAGCCAAATCTTTACCCACATCTGACTGTTCCCAGGACTTCAAAGGGAAATAAAAACCAAATAAACAAAAGTCCATTATGTATAATTAAGGGAGAGGTTCTTTTAAAGGCTTGTCTTGTGCTCGGATCTTGACTCTTCTGCTTTCCCCAGCCCCCTCTCTCCTATCTTCTCATTTTTTGCACAAGAACTCACAAAGTCTGATTCTGAAGAATACAGCAAAGATGACAGAATACACCCAGGTGCTGAAAACCTACCATGGAGAAGATTCAGGCTTAAAGGTAAAGACAACTGTCAGCAACTAAACAAAGCTTCTCACTATATAGCCAGGCACTAAAATGTGAGCGCTACAACCAGCACCAGAGCAATTCAGTATGTCTGTCACAATGTAACTGAGTTTGGAAGGGAAGTCTGGGTTTCATTTAGTCCATCAATTTAGCTCAAAGCAGGGATAACCTCCAATTAGACCAGATTGCTCAGGACCTTATCCATATGAGTTCTGACACATCAGGTCTGCATTTAGTTATGTTGCAGAAGAGGAGACATATACAAATAGACCAAATACTGGAACAAACTAATAAACCGTGGTATTTCTTCCCATCTGTAGAGTGAAAGTATTGCTACAAACCAGGACAAGTGTTTAGCCACAGCTCTTGAAAGCCAAACTGGTGTTTACTCTTGGATGTGGAGAGCAGCCTACCAGGAGGGAGAACAGCCAAGGGCTCCCGGATGACCTGGCTTCCTTAAGCGGTTTCCAAGCATTACTCCACACTCACAGGCCATCCATGCAATAACAGAGTATCACATAAAATTGAAATTCTGTCTGTTCAATACATCTGAGTTACAGGAACAGCACAAAGCCACTAAAGAATTCTCAGATTAACATACTACACAATCCCATTTCTTTTAAAACCTCCTCAGCTCCATCCTTTACTATACAAATGGGGAACTGTTCTAAGCTCTGAAGCAATCTGCTGCCATATTTGACATGTTTGACTTCCAACAGTTTTTTACTGAAGAACTAAGTGGAGAAATAAACCCATGTTTGGTGACACTGCACTATGATTCTGAACTAGCAAAACCATGGATGCCAAGAGGTAAAACATTTATTTGCAGCTTTAACTCCTTGCACTAATTACAGTATTAAGTACAGAAGATAAAGCACCCAGTCCTCTTTACACATAGTTACCCAGGTATGTTCTGTGGATACTGCACATATTCACTTACATGCAAAGTACATCCTACAAGATGTATGCCCTGCCAGCGCTTCAGTTCAAATCTTTAAGCTCTTTTGGGATGTCAGATAGCCTTACAAGTCGTTAGAATATCAGTTTTCTCTGGATTGGTTGCCTACATTATCAAAGGTAACCTTAAAAGGACAAATAAAGAATATTGCACTATTCTACTTCTGGAAGCTAGGATCTACCAAGCATAGCAGCCCATGAGAAGCTGTAAGAAGAGTAAATAAGGTTTACTTCACCACAAAACACCTGAGCTCTTCACCCTGTGCTGCTTTGAGGCTGCAGGTGTGCTTTGCAATGCACCAGTCTTCACTCAAAAAAACACTGTCCTTGAGACATTTCTTCTATGCAGCAGAGGCTGTTAAAGAGGTCAGAGATCTGGCCTTGCCCCGGAACAAGAGATACAGACCTTCCTACCTTATTTTCTGTAATTCTTTCATGCTTTACTAAATGTAATTGCTTGTCTGTATTTTATGAAGATACTGTTTTCACTGCAGTCTCGTTTAGAACTTGGAAAGGTGGAATACAGGCAAACTCAGAAAGCTGTTATGTCCTTTGCTTGAAAGCATTAGTGCCTGTCCACTGGTTTTATTCAATTCTGTGCTGGAGTCAGCTCACTTGTATAGACTTAATAAAGCTGTTAAAGAACAAACCAGCCCTAGAAAATCAGGAAAGAGCAATGCAGCTTGATTTGTTTTCAAGGTTTTTTCACTCATCACAGTCTTTCCCACTTACAAGTTACATTTCACCCCAGCCTGCACTGTTTTGATACCTCAGCAATTCCTTTAATTCATTACCAATGCAATGCAGTTTACAAGGGATGCATTTCTGGCACTCACCAGTTAGTGCCTCTCCACAATGGCCTGGCTTAAAATTATCTCAAGGGCACTGTGTAAAACCCACACAGGAACATCTCTCAGCTGGATCCACCTCCTGCAGGGATTGAAGCACTCTCCCAAAGTGAAAAGGTAAAGAGATCACCTCGATATGTTCGTGAACACATATGGCAGTGGTTCCTAATCCGTGGTACTGGAATCCCTGAAGGAGTAACTACCCAGGTCACAGGGAAGATATCTCCATGAACACAGTTACAGCTGACGGACATGGGGTTTTGTAAATCAAAGAGCAGTGTGGGTCTTGACTCAAGACAGGGAGGATGGGTCTCTCTGGGAAAGAATATGGTAGTTTAAGGATTAGGGAAGTATACAATGGGAAGGTGCAAATGGGAGGCACACCTCCCTATAGGCATGGAACAGCATATTTCCAGCAGCCACTGTCTCATGATCTGCCCTTGACTCCAGTACTTACAATGATGGCTGTTGCTAATACCTATGGCTGCTACTGCCTGTGCACTACAGCAACACAAATGTGGGAACCCCTGGCACAGATTACAACCACAGGCTGAATTCCTCTCTGATACCACTAAAGCCAAGGACTTCTCAGACACTGTTGCGACATGTTCTCTCCATGACACACTGCTTAACAAGCAGCTCTTATTTTGGGGTGGCTTCAGTTTCAGAGTGATTTCAGTGTATGGCCCCATCTTCAATCTTTTGCAGCAGAGTGACATAGAGCTGGGTGACCGTGTCAACACCAGTGTCTGTGAAGACAGCTCTATGGTCATGTAGCTACATAGGAACAGAAACAACAGTACTCAGGGCTGTTCCTATCTACTGGAAATATTCACCTATGCAACAAAAAGCCCATGAGGAACACTTACATCATCTGGGTGTCATTTAACTTCTTTTAGCTGAGACAAGTCTGTCTCAAAGCCCTAAAAACCCAACCCCTCATCTCTGAGACTCTGATGACAGCCTAGGTTTAGCAAACAGCACCACTTAGGTCAGGTTGGCTGGCTGACATGTTACCTACTCCTTACTTGCAGTGCCATCACTCCATAAGACATGAATGGCTGTTTTCATCGCTGGTCAGATTCACCCTAAAATCACAAGGCATCTTCCTTTTCCTGTCACTGGCCATGGCAATCATAGAATCAGAATGGTTTGGTTTGGAAGGGACTTAAAGCTTATCCAGTTCCAATCCCCTGCCATGGGCAGGGACACCTCACACTAGACCAGATTGCTCCAAGCCCCGTCCAACCCAGCCTGGAACACTGCCAGGGATGGGGCAGCCACAGCTTCTCTGGGCACCCTGTGCCAGCGCCTCAGCACCCTCATAGGGAAAAATCTCTTCTTTACATTTAACCTAGATCTACCCTCTTCCAGTTCAAAGTTTTAGACCACAGAGGTCACCAGGAATGAAACAATACTGACAGTGATGAGGGGATTCCGCGCTGCTGCCCAGAGTAAAAAGCAGTCGTTATGGATAAGTTTTTCTAGATCACACCCTGATCCTTCATCCAGGAGAAAGGCAATTAGTTTCAGTGCTTTGGTAGGTTCCCTTCTGTGCAGAGGAGGCGGTGACATGAGAATGTTTGCAATAATGGGAAACCTCTCTGAGGAAACCAAATAGCTTTTGTCCTTCTTTCCGGAACCTGTCTTGTTCTCTTCTGGCTAACTGGGTCTGATGAAGTTTGAGATGTGCTGCACAGTCTCCTACATACCAATGCTTTCAAGAACTCTGAGAAGAAAAAGCCATTCATGAGAAAAGATGGGTTTTGCAGGGGCTTATTGAGCTGCACCATGTAGCTTTTAGGGTACGTGACTATTTACTTCTGCTCTAGCTGCACTTTAAGCTTTCAGCAATGACAGCTACAGTCCTTTTTTTCATATGAAAATCACTCAGTATTAAATGAAATAGGTTTTAAGTTGAAATGCTGACTTCCAAGAGGAGGAAGATTCTTTAAGCAGCACTCACTAATCAATCCTGAGAAGTCAAGCTAAAGCCAAAAGGCCCATTTCAGCTTGTGACCTGTGGAGCCATCCTGTTCCGATGGAGCTTTGCAGCCTCATGAGCTACTTCTAAAAGTTCTTCTCATTATTTACTTCACTGTTTATCAGACAGCCAACAGTATTACAACTTAAATACATGCACTCCATCCTCAAACAAATATGCTGTCGTTTTTCACCTACACATGTACGGACAGAATTTGTTACAATTAAGAGCTTTTTGAGAAACTGGGAAAAAGATTTATTAAATTAATTCAATATCTCCCAGCCAATCACATATAAATGCTTTTAAATCCTTGTTTAGAACAACTACTCTTCAGTCAGATTGGCTTTTACCACTTGTTGATAATTCCTGGCTTCTCAGCCAACCAAACATAACCAACAACTGCTGTTCAAGAGGTATTATAATATAGTACCAGCATACTGTGGGTTTTGTGATGCTTTGCTGCTGCCATGAATTGTCCTGTGCACAGAAACAGTGCTCTGGAAGGAACCTCTGTATTTCACCCACATAGCTTTACTGCACTGTGATACTGACGGGAAAAAGCTCTGAGGGAAGCATGTTCACTAAACCCAGTATAAGAAACACAGATGCAGAACAAAGCAAGAGAAAACAGCCAAAGACAACTCCTGGGACACAGCATAAGGAGATGGGAAAGCCTGGGGCAGACCCCCCCTCTTTCCTTGCGTGACGTTCCCTTATTTTTAAGGCACTCCTGGGAGTCCCCTTCCAGCAAGCCCCAGCTCAGAGGGCAGAGGGTAGGGCAGGAGCTGCGTACCAACCATACATCAGATTAGAAACAGTCACAGCAATTTACAGCTGCACACGCAGCTCCCCCCAAGCGTTGTGTTTCATTTGTGAGCACCCCAAGGTGTCTTTGGCCTGCTGGGCCCATTAGAACAGAAAAGGCATAAAAGAATATCATTGTCTCCCCAGCACTGCTGGTTTTACACTGTTACCACAGGGCACAAAGCCCAGCACCGATGGTGTAATGATGTTAAAGCAGGGCAGTAACTTACCTGGGGAGAAATTCTGAGTTGAGAGAGGACTCTGCCCAGACTTGTGCATCACTTCAGCTCCATTCATGTCATTGAAACTGGTTTAAAGAAAGCAAAAAAGAAAAACATAATTTTACACTTTGGGTATATGTTCTTCCAGGAAAAACTGATTCACTAAACACATTGGACCTTTCTTCCCCCTTTAATTCAGCACAAGAGTACTATAAGCACTTAATGCCTATATTGATCTAGCTAAATGCAGACATCTAACTGAAATTCTTAGAACATGAGCTTCTTTAAGGATCTCTAATGGAGACAGAAAGACACATTCTACTCAAATCTGCCCTGTCTTTGCAATGCCCAGACTGCTCTGCTGGAGGATTCAGCATTTTTTAAGTTAGTAGGCTCATATTCTATGACTCTACCAAATTTATTCTCCTGTCCCTTCAAGGATCAGATGCAAAGAGCTTGATTACCTGGCCTGTTTGGAAAAAAGTCTTTTCAAGCTTTTTTCTGCTCCTTTCCCCATGGCTGCTGAGCCCATTTTCAGCAACTCATTCAGAAGTTCAGGACCTGCTTCTGCATTTTCTAGACCTTATAAATGCCCCTAAGCTGGGAGGTATTGAGGACTTAGGTTGCAATTCGCTGTATGATATGGACAATGGCTACTGCCCCCTTCTGAAATCCAACATACTCTTTTCTTCCTTCTTCCTCAAAGTGGAAAGAATGAAACACTTGTTCTGGGTGAGGCAGCAGCTCCTGACCTTGCAGGAGTGCTGTGGGAACCAGGAACTGTTGCCACTGCAAAGGTCAAGAACCTGCTGATGGGCTGTGAAGGAGTTGCAGTGCTTCTGGAACCATGTCTCAAACTTTCCCTTCCCCTTCACTCTGTCCCTGCTGTGCCTGATGAAATGCTACCAGGATGAACTGCACTTGGCAGCTTCCCAAGCAGTGTGAAGAATGGGCTCCTCCCATTCAGAGCCATGGTCCCGCTGGCACACTCACACAAGCTATGCCGTTCACTGGCAGGTACAGCCAGTGCTTCCTGCCCTTGGTGTTACTGAACGCTGCATGTTTGTGGCCACCACCAAGGCCTTTCTGTGCGACACAGCTTCCTGAGCCAACAGCAGGGCTCTGCTCTACTGCCGTGGAGGCTCATCAACATCAATAAAGACCGGAGATGTTCTTCCCATTTGTAGGAGTCCTGTAAGCCTCGCAGCGCAGGACTGCTCAGGCACTTGGCCTTCCCTTGTTTCCCTGTTCAATCCAGGTACTGGTACAGGGCTCAGGCAATTGTTGGATCACTTGCTGGGGAAGAGTTTCACTTCGGGGCTCCAAGCATGACCACCACTGGCTACATGGCAGCAGCACAAAGGGGTACTTCCTTGGGAAACAAATGGGACGCATTATCCTAATTGTTTTACATCTCAGTGCCTCTTTTGAGTATTGAAATTCAACCACCACCATGCCATATGAGATTATATATATTTCTGTGAGTGATATAAAGCCCCAGCACTATTCCCTTACAGAGCACAAGACTGAGCCTGCCCACATTTATGGGGCCACAGTATTTAATGTGAAATAAGACAGGACAAAGCAGCTCAGAGGCCCCCACTTTATCACAGATGTCTGATGTATTATTTGAAACCTGGGACCACGCTCCTAAACAAAACACATTCATCCAAACACAGCAATAGTGTGCAAAGAAATGGCTGTTTCAGTTGTCATTCCACTGCTACAGAAGGGAAACCGGTAATTTGCCACACAACCCTGGGATGCCTTTACTTTCTCCTACAGCCATTTCCCCTTTCCCAAAGCTTTCAGCACAGCCCATTTTCATGCTCCACTGTAAACTGGATCACTGTGTACCCTGTGCCATTCTTGCTACATAAAAGCTGTACTGAGCATATTATTATTTTACACCCTGTCTCTTCTATATCTCTTACTAGATCACAAAGAATAGAGTTTATCTCAGCTATCAAATAAACATAAATGCCTGCTGCAAGTCTGAACCAAGCTGAGGTACAGCTATAACAGATAAGCAGAGCTCTGAGCGATCCAAGCTGCCATAACCATCTCACAGTTATGTGCAATGCATAACGTGCTGGTCAAACCACAAACTAGCAATAATAGAGAAACAATTCAAACAAAAAAAAAAAAAAAATCAGAACTTTGCCTTCAAGAATGGCCTTTTTAATCAAATGTTTTCAATATTTTTCTTTCCCAGCATGTTTAAGGACTATGTTATTTTTCCATTTCTTGTGCAGAGCTACATAAAAACCTTTTCTTTTTTACATATATTGAACCCCAAACATTTCAGTTTTCAAGGGCAATGAGGGTTGGTCCTGCTCTCCTTTCTGAAGAAAGGAGTGTGCTATATTTAGGACTCATCTTCCAGGTATACAAGTAAAGCTGTATCAGTTTCCTTTTAATGCACATGAAACAATGAGACAAAACCAAAATGACTTTGTGCTGATATAGCTATCTTGGGAAGCCAATGCTTTCATCTATGCTCAGTTTAACAGAGAGAACACTAGGAAAAGGAATACATTCACTTTTTAGAGAACTCTATAATTAACTGTTTCACTGAAAATGAATATTAAGCACAATTCTCCACTTCTTCCTTCCTTGCTTGCATGGGAACAGTGCTAGCATTTGGAACAAACCAACACAAAACAAACACATCATTTTTTCAGCACACAATTGCAGCCCCATCACACCGCTGTGCTGAGCAGAACTGACCAGCTTGCTTGGCTCTCTGGTTACAGTGCCTCTCTACCATCCTGTCACTGAGAAAAGAAGGTCAAACAGATGACAAATTAATTCATACCTTACTTCGAGACACCTTTACCAGGGAAAGGTAAAGAAGCACTGCTGCAAACCAGACCTATACCCAAGCTGCTCCACATACTCTCTACAATAGACATAGTCCTAACTTACACTTAGCGCCTGCCTGGCTATGAGTAACACCTGCACAGAGGGCAAGCATTTAGCAGCCCTCACAGCCAGGTGAAAAGCTCATTTGTCACAGATGCCCCAGTTACCAATCCAGTCACTTGAATACTTCACAGATGTCATCCATTCCCAGCATGGACTGAGCTCAGCACACAGCAGTGGCAGAACCCAACAGACACAAGCTGAAGAACCAGAATATTTTCCAATAACCTGGTCAATGTTTTTGTTGTCCCTTCAAAGGGAATAAAAAAAATCCCAAACTATTTGATGCTCAACCCATGATGCAACATGTAACATCGTAAGCACAGCTTCTAAAATCACTGAAAAGCTTGATGTGAGCTGTCAGCTTCCAATCCTCAAATAAGATTTCTGTCAGCAGAGACGGGAGTCTGGAGACAAGCACCCACATGAGCTGGTGTGATCAGAGCAAGTGATCCTCCAAAACCCCTTTGCAGAGATTTTATCAGAGCTGTCAAGACAGAGAGGGCATGAGTCACACTTACCATTAACCCTCTCTATTAGGATTTAAGATAGAAAATTACAGGTGTGTAACAACCTGTTGGGTAACCAGGTCAATCTGCCTGGTTGCACTTCAGATACTTCCAACAGGTGTCAGTGGGAATGGCTCAAGCATTCAAGAAACATTACATCTGCGTAGTAATGGGTTAGAAGAGAAGACCCTCACATAAGTATCACTGTGATAGCTGCAGCTAAACTTAACTTTTACAGATTATGTCCTGTCTCCATACGATATCCATTATCCTGACCCAGTGAAATGAAAGGCAAATACCTCATCACCTGCAGGGACTATGTAGCATTGCACCTCCTGGTCAACAGTAGAAGAATCAGACCAAAAGGTAGAACACTGAGGCTGGTGCAGCTCCTGATTTTGGTGATTTTTCTCAGAGCATTACATCATGTTGGTTCCATTCCTCAAGTGGATTTCCTCTCCAGAGTCCAGCACTACTGCCTTGAACAGTGACTTCAGCATCATACAAGCATCCCTTCATCCTCCTTCCTGACTGTTCAGCTACTTTTAAGTCTAACCTTTGGGCAGCAGACAATGCTGAATGCAGACTCACTTGCATTCAGATGTTATAAAGAAGTGTCTTTATCTATTATCATAGATAAAGAGGCAGACACCCTAAACACTATATCCACCTCAGCAGTTGGACCATTCTTCTCAGCTAGGCACTGAGCTCTACATTAGAGTGCAGAAGCCTACCCAGGAAGAGGGAAAGATGGGAGGAATCCACACTGCTAGCAGCCTTCTTCCTCATTTTATTAATCCATCTTCTAATGCAATCTGCTCCTCCTTTTGATTTGCTGCATCCTCATAAGGAGACGGCAAGCAGTGACTGAAATGAGCACTGAAGGCTCTCCACCTCCAAAAGGGCCAGGATTTGACCCCTCAGATATTTCTAGACAAAGTATGATGACATGGCACTGGTTGTAATTGACATATTTCCAGAACAGGCTCATAGTGCTTGAATCTGAACCAAGCCACAAGCATGTGCTGAGTTCCATCCTGCCACGCTCCCAATCCATGGCAGGAAAGGGTATTTATAATTCCCCCACAGCTGGCTTGCCTTCCAGAGAAGGCGGCAAGGTCCAGTCCATCTGGTGTTGGAATTCTGCAAAGCAGAAGCAGCACCAGGCTTCTAATGCCTCAGAGATGATGGAAGAGCTTGTTTTAGTTCTTAACCTTTTCCTTCATGGCAGCAAGAAACCATCTCACCTTGAGCAAACACATTGCACTGCCACAAAGAATCACCCCATCTGCCAAGCTAATTGTGGAGACAAGAATGGCTGGCAGGAGAACTGGACAGGAGATCGGGTGTCCTTTGTATCAGAGCTACACTAATGTCCTAAGTGAGACCACAAGTGGCGAATGTAACCTCTGGGATTAAGACCTGTCATTACTAAGTGCAGGGATTTTATTCTTTTAATGGAAGAATCTTGACAATCACCAATAGGAGCATTCAGACGACAGTGAAACTGTGGCTGGGTTTTTCAGTACATCTTGTGGAACACATTCCAATCTCAACCAGTTTCCTAATCTGAATTTATGAACGCACTCTTTGGGATTGATGTACTCCACCCTTCACTACTTACTGTCACATGGAAGCTAGTGCAATGACAGCTGAACAGGTTTGTGAGGTACCTCTTTGCAATGACCCCCCGCCACTGGCACAAGTAAGTGGAAAGGCTGAAACTCAGCCTGAGGAAGGTGCTGAGTGTGTCATTCTGACAAGATAAGCAGAACTGCATTTGAATGTGGAAAAAGGACCCCCTGGTTAGAAAAAAAGGCATTGAAATCTCTGTCAATCAAAGGAGCTATCTCTCCTAACTAGCAAATACCATTCAACTTTCTTTTCTCACTGGAGAAGTTTGCTTGGGTTCTTCCATGCATGTCTGCTTTTCCTTCCAATTGAGCCAGGGAGTTGATACCCATTTACCAAGCACCTTGCTTTCATTAAAGCTATCAGTGAAAGAAGAGGAAGAATGGAGGAAGAAAGGAAAATAAATGGAAAGAAATACAGCAATCTGCTTTGACTATCCCCCATACAGGCTATCTTCTACATTAAATTGACAGGAAGTACAAAAGAATTTCTGGAAGATCTCAGAAGGACATAGAGTTTCTTGAGGTTTTCAGCTTTCCAGTGAGCAGCATTTGTTGTATTCACTTCTTCTATTTGCCAAGAGAGAAAATTGTGAGCAACTTGGCATGTAGGTAGGCTTCTTCCAAATGCACCTGTGTTGCTCAGGCAAACAACCTAAGGTAGCTTAGAACAGAGGTACTCTTTGTCAGATCTGAACAGGCATTGTTTGGACAACTGAGGACAAAACTACAGAATAGTAAGTGTAACTCAGTTTTTCAGGTCTTGTAGAAAAATAAAAGTGAAAGAAGTTTTTCCTGAAGACGACAGCTCTAGGTCTTGTGTTGTCCAACCACAGGTTTTAACTTCTGGAAACCAGGGAGAAATTCAGACTGATCACAATGGTATCTGGAACATTTAACACCCCAAATATTCAGAAGAGTGAGGTAATGTTGTAGGAATTATTGCATTAACAAATTCAGATCATTTAAATTTGATAACCTTCAGCTGATGGGACAGGACGTTGTGCTGGTCACCCAGGAACTTGTCCTGACCATCATCTTTACTATTTTAATGTTGGAAGACAGTGCTGGGAAGAGCTGTAGAGTAAGATTGCACTAATTTCCAGATAAGATATGTTAGAATGCAGTTTTAAGCAACCTGTTGTCTTCATTTGTAATAGGCAAGACCAGGATTTAACCCTATCTTTCTTGACCTATTAGGTCAAATGGGGAGAAATATCTCTCAAAGTCAATAGCAGCTGCAGGCCATACATCCCTAAGGCCTGGCTTTAATCACACCATTTCTGTGTACCAGAAGAATATAGAACCAAGATAGTGAATCAGCATGAGCACAGTTAACTTCAGAAGTAGGCCAAATGGTCCAAAGTCACTGAAAAGGAGCAAGCTAAGAGCTGAAACCTCTGCACAGGGACTGAAGGTGTAAAGCTGGACTAGCCTTGTCCTTGCCAGCTATTAGATCACACTGGTGTCAGTTCCTTGTGATTTCCTCTCTCCCTACCAAAATTTGCTGCTGTTCCCATGATCACTTGAAAATGCAAGGACAAAAAGCTTTAATGAGCTGGAGCAAGAGCAGCTGGCAACTTCTGACAGACCTAAGACTTCTCACATCATCAGTAAGAGCCTCCTCTGGGAAATGCAATTTTTATATTAACTTTATCCCTCAATGCATTGACTCCATCGATCGATGCCAACCTCCCAATGCTCTGCTTAGTTTTCTGCCAAGTCAGGGTCGAGCTGGGGGACAAATAAGTAAAGGCTATTAGTGAGAGAAAAATGCTGTACAGAAAACCAAACTCAGCAAAGCTACACCACAGATACTATGGCAAAATTCAAAGCAGCAGCAGACTTTTTTCTTCAGATGGGCAATAATGCTCATGTTCCCACAAATGAGAAGTAAACTCTTTGCCCTGAATGCTCCTGATTAGGAGCTGAAAAACCGGTATGTGCTCTGCCTGCCCTACTCAACCTTCTTGCATTCCTCACGTTTCTGTCCAAGTGCATCTTCTGTTTATTGCTTGTTTCTTGCATTCTCCATCCCAGTTCAAAAGAATTGCCATTTCTGGGAATATCCTTCTGTGTATCACCATTAAGTTCTTATTTTAGCTGGATGGCTTTTTGCTTATCAATTTGCATTTCTCCCTCATTTTCTAGCCTGAAAAGTTCAGTTTGTCCTATAGGAAAGTGTTCCTCAGTTCTGACCTGGGATAACACCGAAGTTTTAAAAACAATTTCAAGAAATGACTTCATTTTCCCTTAATCCAAAAATTTAACAGCACAATTCCAAGCTTCTTGCAGCCAACAAGCTGGTTTGCAAAAGGATCCCAGCACCTCCTCTGACAAAGGCAGCTCAGCTAAACTTTGCTAACCTTCCTTCTATGCTTGCATGCCAAAAGGCTCTCTTGGGAAGTCTCCAGCAAAATTGGAGGCATTCTTAAAATATGGCTTAAAACATATCCTAATATTTTATGAACAAGGAATTAGGAGTACAGAGACAAAGCTACTACAGCTGCAATGTAGACCCATGCCAAAATGCAGCAGAAAAAGGCAGCAACTGGGAAGTAGAGAGGGAAGATTTAGCAGAGTCCTACTGTGCAAGTTTTGGTTCTAAAAGATGCTGTGAAAAGGCCCTAAACTTAGGGCCTTTTGGTGAAGTCTCTGTTCTCGAACACTAGATACAGCCAAAGCTGGATATGTGCACAGCTCAGCTATCCTGGAACTCCCCATTTCTTGCAGCTGACTTGTAACTTTGCTATTGATTCTTAATTACAGCTGCTGCCTGCTTCCACCTTTTGCTGCAACTTGCCCTCCTGCCTAGATTCTGGGTCAGGCTGTCTGTAGCATCAACATGTATAAAATAAAATGACAGTGTGTCTGAGATTTAATTTACTCGCCCTTCACTACTGCAGGCTCCTCAGGCTTCCTTACAAAGCTCCTTTGGTTTCCCTTTCTGCCTTTGAGAGACTGCTCCAGAATCTTACTCCTGTAGTGTTTGAAAATCTAATTTTCTGGCTAAGTGTATTAATAGCAAATTTGTACCAATTTGTCCTTGTGCCAGCATTGATCTTTATTATAAAGACTTTTCCTTCCCCTCTAGTATTTATTTTGCAACAAAGTGTTTACAGGGAAACATCACATTCCTCCCTGTCTCTGTTTTGCTAGGCAAAACAAGCTCATCTTTTTCAGTTTTCTCCATCTGCTAAGCTTTGTGTCCCTTTCTCATCCTCACAGCCCTGCTCTGCACCTGCTCCTGCACGAGCTGTACACAGTGTTCTTGGCACACTCTTGCATCTTGGTTTTAAACATCCCTGTTTATAGCGGGACTGTCCCCTTGAAGCTATCCTGCGATCGTTTGAGCCTTGACACTTCTCCACCATACGTCAAAGTTCTGCTGCTGCCTGCAGCAGCCTCCTCAGGGCTGACTTGGATCATTCCCTCCACTGCTCCCGCCTGCCAGCACCTCATGCACATCATTCCCACCCTAGCTGAGGACACACATGGTGTGAAGCTAGTGCCAGCACTCAGCCCTGAGCTCTCTGCGCTTCCCTAGGGCCTTCCCACACACATGGCAAGTACTGCTCCTCAACTCTAACATAACTCCCACAGAAGACTCTCCTGATCCTGGGTCTCTTGGGTCCCCCTCCTTTGCTCTAAGCAGCTCTGAACACCACTGACTCACTGGCTTTCAACACTCGATTTATATGGCTCAGACAGTGCTGACAGACGGACAGGGCCTTCCTTAGACCCTCTAATCTCTGTCCTACTTAGAAGTACACGGCCCTTAACTAGACTCCACAAGCCCTAAAATGCAGCAAAACCACTCCCTCAGAATGGCAAGATACATCCACCAAATCTTCCCTGCTGCCATGAACAATGGCTCCCATCTTTTCCCTAACATGGGCCAGTTCTCCTCAGGCTTCCCTGCTAATGAGACACTAGTTCCCTGCTCATGGGCAAAATTCCTGTGGTCCTCACTGCACTGGGGCTTCCCTGTAGCTTCTAGCGTTGTAGTGGTAGCTGGGTTATGTCACCCAGATGACAGCCTTCTGCTTAGCCTTGCAAAGATCAACTTTCAGCATAAACCCAGACAGGGCAAAAAGGGCATACAAAACACCATGCAAGAACAAAGGCATTTTCATACTTGCATAAAGAATCAATTTGGACATAGCCAATCCCAGATCTTACCCTAGGGAATAAAGAATTCTTCCATTTTCCAGCCCTCAATCTAATTCTGTGAACTGGGTCAAGCAGGGACATCCGTTGTCTTGTGAATATGAAATTCAGAGGAGCACACCCATGGGAACTTGTCCAGGGCTGTTGCTGTACATGGCTCCTCAAACTGCCCTCGCACCCGGCCCTCACTCATGCACTGCTCCCAGGACCTTGCAGGAATACTGGCATTAAGGTCATGCAGCATAAACCAGTTCATGAAATCTGCTTGTTCTACACTAACTCAGAAACTGTCGCTCATCTTCTTATCTTTGCATTTGCAAGCTGTCAGCACCTTAATATCTGACTTCAGGAGAGCTTAGACCTCCCTGTTAATAAGGTTTCTTTCACTGATACTATTAAAAAGAAGAAAGTCTCTAAATCAGCATGGTGGGATGAACATGGCAGCCATGTCTTCTAAGGGCAGGCCAGATATGGCAGCACACTGCTGCCTCATGCTTGTCTGCTGGAATACTTCACATCTTACAACTACTGATGCCTGGGTTGCCTCCAACCCCCATGAAAATACCCTACTTACAAATCCCATTGCCACTGCAGCCCTTTGCCGTGCCACAGCCCTGATCTGCTCCTCCACTGTGAATACTATTCCCAAATTAAACATGTTTGCTCAAAACAAACAAGCAAGCTGCTCCTATGGTATCAGCTGGTTTTCTTTAACTGTAGGATATAATAGTTGCATGGATTTACTGTAAAACTGAAAAACTCTTCATCTGTGCTATGAGCCACACTGGAATTTGTTTCCCCAATTCATGGCTTCCCACCAGTGTTTGCCGTGATAAATGCTGAAAGCCAAATGCGGGAACATCCTTCACAAAAGCAGCAAAGGCGCACCCACCAGTCATCAAATCTCATGATTTGATCAAATCATGTCACACACAGCATGATAGGAACGGAAACTTTGGCTCTATTAATTTTGTGGCCTCCCAGCCATGCAAGCTATCTTCCCTGCTCAGGCCATCCTGGAGTGTCTTTGGAACCTATTTGTGTTGTTTGTTTAGGCAGCACCTTGGAAAGGAGAAACAGGCATGACATTTGTCATTTCCTCTGCATGGAGGGAAGCCTCCGTGGAAAGGGTCCAACAGTGAGAGCACACTGCCCTTTCCTCGTGTGATGGGCAGGAAAGACAGCAGCTGTTTGATTAGCATGCTTCTGCCTCAGGATAAGGAGAATTATTTCACACCTGATGTGATGTGTCACAAGCAGCACAAAAGCAGCATGAGAGCCAGAGGAGGGCAGCTTGTGGAAGGAAGGAAGGAATTCTCAGGTCTTTCACTGTAGAGACTTGGGTTTAAGTCATAGAGAGAAATGTCTTGGTCTTCTCTATTCACAATGGAGCACAATGAAGAGTGCCTTTGCTAGGACAGAAAGACAGCCAGTAGAAAAGCACCACCAGAACATCCCCTTGGGAAAAAAAACCCTTCCTTTAAGAATAGTTTGGGTGGGTTTAAAGTTTGTTTTGAAAACCTACTGATTCTGATAAAAGTTCCCACCAAAGCCACTTGGAGCAGCTTTGTTTCTGGCAGTTCAGAAGCTCTACTTCAAAACTTCCAAACTGTACATGTTTTATCTTGGAGGTTTTTACCCCACATGCAGTGTTATTACCTTGCTCGAACATGACAGAAGCATGATACATTTTATTACTTTTGAGATCATTAACATGAATCACTGCTTACTACAGAATGAAACGTTACCTGCTTGTCTAGATGAAGGCATTCCTGGGTGTTGTAATGGCAGTGTCAGACCTTCATTACATTGTAAACAAGGGACTTCTTGGGAGAGAGTAAGAGAATGTTTCAGTCATATTAAGCAGCAGCTGTTCTAATTAATTAAAAAAAGGGAGGTGACTAACGCTTAGGTTTTCTTACACGTATATATAATATAGGTCACACACTGTGACCTACGATCAGTCTGTCCTTAGCAAAGGAGCAGTAAGCATAAGTAGTGCAACAGCTTACAGTGGATACAACTCAAACAGAAATCCCAGAGCAAAACATTTCTAAAGGCCAAACCTGGGACACAAAGTGCTCATAAGAAATGTGAAAGACAAATGATTTAATTTTGATTCACTGGGAGGGAGGGGGAGGGAACGGGGAGTAGACACATGACACCAAACAGGCTTTAAAGTGTCAGAGCTTCCCAGGAAATGACAATTCTGAGTTAGGCTGATGTGCATTAATTCTGAGAAGCCTGAGCAGGATTCTTTGCCAGGACAAAGTCCAAGAGGCTCAGGACAGAGGGAATTCTGCAGGGACCCACAGCACAGAGAGGTTATGGGAGATCAGGCACAGCTGGGTGTGAGAATGAGCCAGGGCTGAGCAAAGCTTCGGTGGAGGACTAAGGCACCGCCAGAATAAAGAGCAAGGGAAAAAGGGGCTGCCTTCACTCTTCAGCCCACTGCCTGCAGCAGTGCAGCAGGTCAGACCTGGAGAGGGAGAAGTGTAATGGTCCTGTGTGGAACATACACCGCTATTTGTCCATACATGGATGCTCAAGGCTCTAAGGGCAAGTGCCTGCACCTTCTCAAGGGATGCTCAGGAAAAGGCATGCCATCCACCATGGATGGTGCCTCCCTTCCTGCTTTTCCAGAGCTGCACCAGCAGAGGAGGGTGCCAGCAAGCACCACCCACTGCAGAGACAGGGCTTCCACCAGTTCCGTGACCAGGACACCAGCAACGGGCCAAGGGGCATTAATCTGGGTGCACTCATCTTTTAACTTTTGTGCTCATGACTCATGACCATTCCTGCTCATGACCTGCCCTGGCCTCAGTCCTGCCCCTACTTAGTAACAAAATGACTTAATTACTAAATTAAATACTTAACACTTGACTAATTTCACTAAATTATCCAGCCCCAAGCTGCAAAGGCCACCTCTCCACAGACAAAAATCTCACTCTCCAAGCATTTATGCCCCCTTTCTTTCCCACAGAGACAATGATGGATGGAAGAGCCAAAATAAATGAATAACTAACTACCTCTATATTCTTGGCTTTATTGCCAGTCAATAGGGCACACAATGAAGCCATGAAGCAGAACAGATGATATATTTGCTGGGCTTATGGAACTTACCGTGGAGTTTCTTGCACAATTCAGGATCTGCGTCACATGTGTGTTGCGATGCTGAACAAAGGCCTACTGTCTGCTGACACGAACAAGACAAAAAACTCACTGACCTGGAAGTTAAAGTACAAAATCTACTTTCAGCCTGAGTGCCCACTGCCCATACACATTAAATGAAGAAGCCTTGTTTGAGTGAAGTATGAGCTTATTCTGCTCTTCTCAAGCAAAGAGAGCACATGCCAGTGGCGTGACTCCCACGCCAAAGAACCCCAGCAGCAGCAAAATCATGTGAAGGAGAACGCAAGGCTGAACTGCCTTTTACATGAGGATGTTTCAGTCACGAAGTTACTCTCAGTTATCTACCATGGAGAAATTTATCAAAGCAAGCCAACAACGTTGGCAGAGGGACAATTACACAACAAGATACTGGCAGGGGAATAGAGTACAGAAAGCTTAGAGAGGGAGCAACCTGCGAGAAAAGCTTCTAAGCACAATAGCAATACAAACACACCATGAGCTGCAAAGGCTCAGCGAAGGGCTCCAGAGAGGCAGCAAGCTCCAAGTCAAAAGCTACGGCAAGAAAGTAGCTCCCAGGTAAGTGGCAGAGCAACAGCTTAACAGCCCCCAGTCCCTGGAAAGGTTTAAATCAATGACTGGATGCTCTTTCACAGAACACAAATACCGCAGATCACCAGGTGAGCCAACATCAACCCAACTGGCGTGAGTGGGCTGACACCACTGAGGTCAATAGAACTGTAGCAGCTTACTCTGGATTTACAGCTGGGACATCAAACCATCACACAAACCAAAGTAATTAATCATAAATCAAACGACAGGCCAGGAACTTTACAATAATTCAAGCCTTTTCCAACAACCGAAGGAATTGTGTTCACATCCTTGACAGTCTTGGATGAGTATTTCAAATAAACAGTGAGGATTTTGATGACAGAAGCCACTCTTCTACCAGCATTGCTGGGGACTGCAGCTCTTGCAGCAGCTCAGGCTGTCAGGAAAAGACTCCACTGCACAGACACTGTGCTGTCACATTGATGGGCATGCCCCACTATGCACATGCTATAAAGTATATACAAAACACAGGAGATGAGCTAACCATCACGAAAGGAAGCAGCAGCAGCTGGGGAACTAAAATCATAGGCAGCAGCTAGCATAAAGTGGAAATCAAAATCTCCCATGCAAGAATTGCTGAAGACATACCACTAGAAGCAGAGTTCTGCCTCCCGCATACACCTACCTAACCCTGCAGCTGGAGGTGATAGAAACCCAGGCAGTGGCAACTTTGTGACACACTGAGCAGTGCCCTGCTCCGGATCAACAAGGCTCCTCAGAGTCCTGTGACCTGTCTGCTGTTGCTTGCCCATTGCCCGTGGTCCACCAGAAAGCAATCCACACTGGAGAAGGGGCCCCACTAATTCTCTAAAGTACAGACATTAAGCAGAGAAGCTCAGTCTGCCTCCCACATATAAGTCCCCAGCTCCACACTTCCAGTTATCATTTCAGAGAGGCAAGAATGGTAACCATCACTGTCCTCCAGCATACCAGGGATTGTCCAAAACCATGGATTAATGCAGCCGGACTTCAGGCCCCCCATTAACAGCATGAGGTACAACCCCAGTCCTGTGTCACAAGCTGTGAGGTCCCTGCACTGAAGCTGTTTTACTGGCACAGGGTTAGAGGCTAAAGCCCCACTTTGCAGCTGCGTCAACACTGAAGCCCTCTGTTGGCCCGAGCTTTCGCTGGGGGCTCCACTTTGCCATGCTCCTCACACAGCAGGAAGCAGTGGCAGGACTGTTCTCCAGTGCAGATACAGCTGAGCTGGGACACAGCACCATCTGCAGGGCTTTGCCAAGGACCAAGCTCCCACCGGTTCCCCAGGGAAGGCCAGCGTTATCCTGGGAGATACTTCACACCTAGTAACTCTATAAACAGAGACCTGAGCACACACACAACCACCCTCTTCAGTGTCCTAGAGCAAAACAAAGCCCTCCTCTGAAAGCATCACTTCGGGAAACAAATCAGTGTTTTGATACAGCTCCAAAGACCCAGTAAATTCCCATAAAATTAAATGCATGTCAGATCCTAGATCATGTAAAGTGATGACTGAAGCACCAGCCTTGTGCGGCTCCAGGAAGCAGCTACAGGCTGCGCCTCTGCAGACAGCTCACATGCACAGCAAGGAGCTGGCATCAGCTGAGCTTCCCGCGCACAGGCACAAGGACAGCACAGGCACGGCCCAGTGCTGCAGCAAGGGTCTGGCAGTGCCTGTGGTTCCTTAAAACCACCAGCCCCAAAAAGCTCTGCAGTGATTCTGTACCAAAATTAGCCTGGGCCAATCTGCGTAAAGCACTGCAGAACACATTGTACTGCACCAGCGCATTCCCTTGGATGCAAAAATGACAAATCCAGCCCCTGGGGAAGAAGGATAATTTTTCTCCTGTCTTGTCTTTATGAGAAGGTCAGCAGCACCATGTGATTTTCCGAGACATATAACCACTGCGTAACGCAAACCCACAGAAATGCAAGCATTTTTATTACTGCTTCAGCTATAAATATAGGAATTTAACACTTGTCCTACTGGATTAGACCAACGGTCTATCTCACAGGGAAAGTGGGCTGCTCAGAGCTTGGACAAGTGACTGATGTTTCCCAGAAAAGGCACACTGCTTTCTGCAGCCCAACCACCAAGAGGGACATCTAACTCCAGCCTGCTGTAGGGAATCAGCCTACCCCTTGAAGAATGCAACATGATGCTGTTTCACACTCTCACAAGCCAGTAAACCACCCAGCAGAAGCTGTGCATGTTGCTGTTCATACATAAACATTGCTAACACCCACAGGAAATCTGTGAACTCGGTTCTCTCCATTTTCAAACCAAGTCTGACAAACTAGTCTTAAAAAAAGACCCTAAGATACTATTTAAAAAATAAACCCCTAAAAATCCCCAAACAAACCTACCTTTTTGACTACAATTTGTACTCTCAGCTGTAACAGGCAAACTTGCCAGAAATCAGCTGGGCTGGAACTTTATTTCTAAACCTAGAACCATGTGCATTTTAACTGAACTTGGTTTAGTTCTCTCCTCCCCTAGATTTCCTCCACTGTCTTTAACCAGGGCAGGTACTGCAGTTCAGAGAGGTTTGTAACTTCAAGTAAAGAGCGTGTGGGATGTGGGGAACTATAGGGGTTGGGGGGCAGAGTAGTGGGGACAATAAACAGTGTGAGTGGTAGGATGGGTGAAAGGCCACTCTGTCAACAGAGCTGTAAAAGCCCTGAGGATGGGGAAAGGATCCAGTCAGACACCTGAGCACTGGTACATCAGACACAGCTTGGGTCACTGTGGAAAAGCAGGGCCAATGTTCAAGAGTTAAGGAGCAAATGAAAGCATGGAGAGTGTGAGTGCAGGGAAGGGACCAGATCTATCAGTGCTCATGTAAAGTCCTTTGAATCTGCTGCAGCCTCCCAAACAGATGCAGTTTGCCGATATATCTCCTACCCACTATTTTGGCTATGTACTGCAGTTCAGCCTGGACAGAGCACCTAACAGCACCTCCCTGGTACACACAGACAGAAGTCACTGCCTGGACACTTCCAACCCTACCCACTGCTCACTTCCACTGGCCCAGCAACTGCGTCCATCCAGAGTGGTGAACCAGATCATTCCATTTACTCTCCTTCCTTCCCTGGCTAGCTATGGTCAGTAAGGGAACTTGTAACACTGGAAACAGCAACAACAAGCAGCAGCTTGAATTTAATCCTGCCATTATTTATAATGTCATGATGTGGACTGTCCATTTCAGGGACTTCTCTCAGTGTTGTTTCAGGCAGCTCTACTCTTGAGTCATCCTTCCCAAAGAAACAAACCTCAACTATTACCATCACTGTCAAGAGACTGGGTCCTACACTAAACTTGGCTTGTTGTCAAATTCTGTACAAGCCATTTCACCTCCTGTTTTTCAACTTCTCCATCTGCAAAACTGGGGTAGTGATTCTGGACTTCCTTGTAAAGTCTGGCATTTAAAGGCCCTACATGGAAATTAGGCATCTCTATTATTACCAGAAGCAATGTGAAGATGCCAGATGTTTATTCAGGTCTGCTAGCATGTCTGAAAATGTAACTGCACAGCAATTCTCGTAAGGACACTGATCTGAAGCACTATATTTGTTACAGTGTTTAGAAGGTTTCTGGCAGCATCCACCAAGTATCAGGTGCTGTAGATTCACGTGGTGCAACACGTGCACTGATCCTTCAATGGCATGCCACTCAGCAGGACTGCGAAACAAAAGCTGCTTTGCTGCTGCAGATCTGCTCCAGAGCATAAGGATCCTGGAATAGAACTGAGTTTAAAATGTACAGGTTACTCATGTCCTGTTATAGCTGCAAATCCATGTACCAGTATAAGGCAGAGTTAGGACCTATCATCCAATCTAGTCACCTTCTACATAAACTTACTTCCAGGGAAAAAAACACTATAAAAAAGTGAAGTTCTTTTCAGGGGAAATGGGTGATCTGACATGTTGAGAAGCTGCGTTTTTATCTGGAGCTCTGAACTCTTTCATTGAGTCCTGAGATTAATGAGTCACTTTAGAGAGCAAACTAAAAAGTTTCACGTAGTTCCCCGAGGAAGGTGAAACACTTCTACATGCTCTGTTGAACTTCAGCATCTCTGGATGAATTCTGTATCAGGTCTGCCACTGCATGGAGGAGTCAATGCACTATCATAGATACCAAGTTGAAAGGGACCTCAAGGATCATCTGCTCCAACCTTTCTTGGTAAAGCATGACTTAGACTAGATGTCCCAGCCCCCTCTCCAGCTGAATCTTAAAATTGTCCAGTGTTGACTGGAGTTTTGTTTTGCCACGCAGAGTTTCCAACAATCTCTTCAGTAAGAAGCACGCTGCAGGAAGTTATTTCCGGTACAGTTGTCACTTGCTTTGTTTTTGGATGTGTAGAAACCTAGGCCTGTGGGAAAAAGAATACCAGAGCTTTAAGTCTTACTAGGGAGAACATGCCTCTACCTCCATCCTAGAAAAGCAGCTACGATAATAGCACCAGAGCTAGTCACCCCATCAGAAATGCTTACCTGCATCAGAATTTCTGACTCAGAAACACTTGCCAGGCTACCTCAGGATATGAGAAGGTTGAGATACTTGAAGGGACCCCTGTCTTGTTCAAGACTGGCTTCAGCTGTGGACCTCCTCTGGCTGAGTTCATTCAATACATCAGGGTGTGGGGACATACTGTACAAAGGGGACAGTCCTACAGCCGAAGCAAAAATCTGAAGGTAAAATAGACTTACTTGCCACAGAAGTCCTTGTGAACGGCACGGAGGACAAGTGGTAAATTAGAGTGTGCCTGTAGCCAGTCCTTCACCATATTTGGGTGTCTGGGATCAACTTCCAGAAATATGCTCCTGAAAGGACAAATTTGGGAGTAGAAAATGGGGAGATGCACACATTTAGGTTGCTAAACTGATACAAATTAAGGTCTGTCTTTCTGGATGACTCCTACCGGTGCAGGAAAGGAGAGGGTCAGCAAACACACTGCAACCCACTAATCCTAAATCGGACCATAGCTGTCCATGTAAGATGCAGATTGGGGGGAATTCTCATGGTGCTCCTGTGTGTGAGCAATTAAACCCTTGTATGGAGATGTAAGGACCCCTTCTGAACCAGAATGCAGACATACCAACCAGCTCTGAACTTCTGAAGCCCCCAGAGATTTAAGGCCAAAATGAGGTTTTAAGATACAAATGCATCAACACTGAGCACTAGATTGGCAGCATGAAGTTTCACTCTGTTATAAGCAGGATGACATTATGTCCCAGTAGCAAGTCATAAAGTATAAGTTAGTATACACATTTTCCCACAGTAAATGTCTCCATAAATCAGTTACAAAACCACCACCAGCATTCAGCCCTACACAAAGAACAGTACAAAGGAGAGTGCAGCAGGGATAAGGAAACTAATCAGACAAACTCAGTTAGTGCAACAGGACTAGCCCTGGACACTGCAGGGCTATTTCCATCTCTGCTCCAGCTGGACTTTGTGACACTGGCCCACTTCCGAATATCCACTCCCATGATGGGGCAGAACCACCCTAGCTTACAGGCACATGGCGATGATGGAACTGGTTACAGCCTGTGACAGCGCAGTGAGATATAAGGCAAAGCAAGATATAACAGTCAAAGAGCAGACGCCAAGCCCTAACCATACTCTGTCCTGAGAATTCCTAAGTCCCACACCAAATACCCCCTATAAATTCACCAAACTAACTACAAGATGGGTGTGGATCTCATTCCTGACCTTAAAAAACTTCCACTTTTCAACAGGGGCTCCATCTCATGAAAAAAGTAAAAAGGAAAGGGGGAAAAAAACCACCCCATGAGACCAATCTCAGTTGCTGGGAAGTTCTGAGGAGTATCTTCTGTTCTCATGGGCATGCACAGCAGGAATTAATTCTTTTGCATGCATTATGCCCTCAATATTCCTGTTCCTCTTCTCAAAACAGCAGATTTTCAATGACCTCTCTTATGCTCGTAAAATGTCAGTAATCTTTCAGCAGGATATGTGAATGTCCTGGCACAACAGACTTTTCAGTATCAGCATGTTGATCTTTAAGCACAAAATGGATCCCACATGACAGAGAACAGGAACAATCCACCTTGAGTATTCACCCTGGAGAAACTTAACATTTAAGAAACTATCCCTGGCTGATATTCTTTCTCCTGGATATTCAGCATTGTATCCTGGCACAATAAACAAGTTTCCCCTAATTAAAGGCTGGGATGGAAGTAGAGATGTACATTCATTCTCAAAGTGCTCTATACTACTTCTATTTCAATCAGTTATTCAGCTTAGAAAGCTCATGTTGTTTTGCACTCCCTCTTTCTCTGCTGCTCTCTTTCATGTCCTTTTTTTTTTGTTGCTGCTTTGACCTTTAAAAATTCCCACTTCACTAATGACTATGAACCACCACCACTGGTCAAGGAAGGCTCCCTTTATTAACCAAATTCAAGCTAATATTGCTTATATATGACATTTTAAAAACTGTTATTATTAAATGGGGCAGGGAGGAACATTTCTGCAACTCTTTTCCCCCTACCTTCCTGTATGAAAAGAACACAAGTTGTAGAAGACAAAAGACATGAAATTCAGAGAACAGTGCTTACCCAGAATCCTTCAGAAGAGAAGGAGCCAAAGCCAAAATTGTTTTGATGACTCTCATTCCATCATCTCCCCCATCCAGTGCATCAAGGTCCTCATAGCTGGTTGTGGGAATAAGCAGACATTAAGAGCAATTCATATGGCATGAGGCACACCCCTAAGGATGCACTGCCCCAAACACAGGTGCACCAAACACACCTGAACTCCAGTACTCCTACAGCAGGTGACAGCACTCATAGCTTTTATGTAAAACACAGAGATTAAGAAGGCAGCTGCCACTAGGCTGAGAAACTCCATGTTGAGCACAAGCAGAAAACACCCCTTGAACTCTTCCTGAAAATTACAAGTCACCTACAGGCAGGGTAACACAGTTCCAATCTGTGGATCTGTTCCCTCTGGGCAAGCTGGACAGGGAAAGAGTGGGTTGTACAGAAAGGGATCACTTGCTTTATTTCAACCATGCCAACAACCAGGCTGAGCTGCCCTCTAATGCAGCAGAGCAAATTAGGATGCAGAAAGCTCAGCTTCCAGAATCTGCTCCAGTGCATATCTTGTAGAGAGGTGGATGCAGGCCTTTGTCCTGACATGCATGACAATCAATTCTGAGGAAGAACCAGCACACACAAAGCTGTTCCACACCCCAAAAGAGCTTATTCATGTTTGTGTGGGTTTGTTTGCTTAAGGCAATCATTGGGATGAGAATGGGTCACAGCATTTCCAGCCAAGCTTTTTTCCATCACAAAATGCTGCTCAGACTGCTTGTACTTTCTTTCATAAACTCACATCAATTATTAAAAAAAGCAGGAAAAATGTCCTAAGCCTGTTTGGGATCAGGAGCTTGCTAATTTCCAAGTGTGTGCTTTTTCCATTTTCCTATGTATTTAAAATGCTTTGGTATTGTTTCAGACCTGTAAGCAATAGCAAAGTAACACTGCATTATTATATACTATAGAAACACACCTACACTGTGTAGATGTATACTACATTTGCATGTTTCGTGTGCAATTGTGCATAGTGTAAGAAAGCAGCCAGAAAACCTTGCTTCATGGAACAGGAGAAGAAGAACCTCTTTGTCTGATTACCGGAGGATTTCTGCATCCAAGGAAGCCATGTCTTCATGGAAAATATACGGGGGGTTACTGACTATGAAGTCTACAGGGCCCCAGAGTAGCAACTGCTTGGTAGAACCTAGAGAAGAAAATAATCACAACCAGTTCTCAACCACAGCAATCTCCCCTGTAAGCTCAGTGCCAAAATCCTACCAAGAAACTGTCTCCAGACACATGACCATGTGTGTTTGGCTCCACTTTTCTCTAACAAAATGTTATCCTATTTCTTTTGGGGACAGCCTGGCCTGCTCATCGTCCCACCTTGAATGCAAGAGTGATGCAAAGCTAAGCCCAGGCAAGGTTATCCTGTTTTCATATCACAGCCCTGCTTAGCGGAACACATTACAAATCACAGGACCTTGATGGTGTGGAGCTTTGTCCCATCTGGTTATTAAGCAACAACTGGGACTTGAAAGAGCCCATAAAGAGCTAAGAGGCAGCTTAGACCAGTTGTCAACACACTTTCCTCTCACCAGAGCTGCATAAAGACCTCTAAGAAACAAAAGAGCCAGCCCCTCTCAGCAGTATTAACCACCCAATGGCTTGCTCTTCCTTGAGCAGACAAGGCTCAGCTCGCTGTGCTCATGCTACTCTCTGGACTGACACACACCAGCCCTGAATCATATATTATGTGAGTGCGGACCTGTCCTCAGGCAAGCCTCTTAGCTGGGCATTCAATCTAAGCTAAATATCTGGGCTCCCTCTAACATCAAAAGAGAGACAAGCACATACATGTTTATCTAAAGCATCCATGTCAGCGTGGAATGAATTACACACTGTTTATATTTGCCTCTCCCCAGCAACAGTAAAGAGCACCCAAACACAACCTTTGGACACCTAAAACTAGGAACCTTCTGATGCAGGCAGAGACTTCTCTCAGCTGAACATTTGGCCTGGAAATCTCTGAAGGGAAAAGCTTCACTGGCTCACTTCTAATTATTTCTCCAGTAACTCCAACACCCTCCTGACATCTGCATTCCAAAGGAGTCCTATGGCTGTCTCTCATCGCTGCCTCCCACATTAAAGTAAAAAGGGAGAAAGACAAAGGGGATTAAAACAGTGAAAAGAGTTACTGTATGAAACATCTTGGTGGAGGACATGGATCCTCTCCTGGAGTTGCAGCCTGTAAAATTCCAGACGCAAGAATAAAAGGAGAAATGATTAGGAGGAATGTTTGTGTGGGTTCATGAACAGCACATTCTATGAACAGTTCATTAAATGTCACATCTCTTATCTGATCCACGTATATCCTAGCCCACCGACTGCAGCTGGATTCCTCTCAAACCACAGGGGAAGTTTAGGATGTGCTCTTTGCCCAAGGAACAAAATTAAAAGCAAAGAGCATGCTGTGCTATGTTAGAGACAGTCCAGAATAACCAGTTAAGAACTACTTAAGGGAGCAGATCCACTGGGAAGGACAAGGTCAACCTATAGTTATAGACCTGTCCTGACTTCAGGCACAAGATGTTTGATACGGCAGCTCTGAACATCCAGCCACAGCACAGGCCCCAGCAGCACCATTCTCACTAAACCCAAGGTGATGGTGCAAGGAGGACGCTGAGGGATACCACACTAGCACATCAGAGCAAAAGTATTATTTGAGTGTGCAAGCTTATATGTAGAGAAGCAATGCCAGAAACAAGCACAGCAATAATGATGGAGCCAGAGAAAGAAAGGTTCAGACTATACTTGTCCTTAACCTCCTAAGTGACATACATTCCTACTACCTGCTGCCTTGAGTTTCCCAACTTCACAGAAAAGGGTAAGAGTAGTTACCATGAAATGCTTGAACACCCATGGAACACAGACAGCCTGTAAGTACTGTTGCTTTATTTAGGCTGCTGCCTTTGCAAAGCACATTCACAAGTCAAAGAATAAAATACTCAAGTAAACATAAGCCTTTTTCTCAACTGTTACACTTTAGGAGTTCAACCAACTAAACATTCTCTGGTTTCCACTGGCGATAAACATGAACCACATGTCCTGATACTGAGGACTCCTGTCTTTTTCAAACAACATTTACAAAATATGGGTAATACGTGGGTTTGTACCTATGTGCGTTCTCCCTGGTGAGATCCACAGCAGCCTCCTCTTTATCCATGGCTATCACCCGGCTCTGGCACAGGAAAAAAACAAACCACCATCAACTAGGTTCCTGAACAGACATGTTCTGCCAAAAAAAAAGACATGCAGGATAAAAACTGACAACTAGCTGTTCATTCCTGGATCCTAAAAGTAACAGCTCATGAAGAACGCATCTCAGTGCACTGAAGGGATCTCGAGCTGCTTCTAGTAAGGTGATGGCAGGCACTCTGCAACACTGCCAGCACCCTACCAAAACAGACAGGCTCCTGACCAAACCAAAGCTGACAACAATGGAGTCACACAGGCTCACCTAACATGTTCACAGCTCCTAGCAATATGAGATTCAACACTGGCTAGTCTGGGTAGACACAGATTAAAAGAAGATCTCTAATGCAGACACAATCCCTTCCAGCATTAATATAACCACTTGGACATTGGCTCTGGTATTTTCCATGTTACACAGACACCTTTTGTCTAGATACTCCACTGAAGTTCATGCATCACATTGACCGCATGCACTGACTGCACATACCTGACAGTGTGTCAAGTATTGGAAAATCCTCTAGTGTAATTTAAGTTAGTTTTTTACAGTTAGAGATTGGTTTGACCTTCCATTCCACCTTGGGCTAAGTGCAGGCAAAGGTCTGACATGGTTTTATTTTGCTTAATGTTTTTTAATCACAGATGTTGGTAAGTATTTACATGGAGAAAGCATGCTTAAAGAAGCTACTTGTCATCTCCAGAGGATGGTGTGACTGGCCATGAGTCCTGGAGGGATTAATTTCAGTTTGAGACTAACACCCACACACATGAAGCTGGCCCTTCAGGTGAGGACACAGTTGACTCCATAAGTGAAATGTTGCGATTGTTTTCTCAGTACCCTACTGCCAAATTCTGCCTCAAGCATTACAGACATCACACAGAGTGTAAGCTCCACTTAGCTGTCAGTGTGGCTACCACTAACTGTAATCAGTGAAGGCTTCTTATTTCTCTGGGCATAGCTGAGAAAGGACTGCTATCAGTAACAGGGACAGCTGTGACTGACACAGCTCTTTAACTTAACAGGCAAGGAAAAGAGTGTGAAGTACAGCTCAGGAAATCAGAGTAATTACACTTTGAAGTCATGAAGCTCAACTATTAACCTTATCAGGTCACTGGGAGGAGGAACAAAGGCATCAGACTCTAATTTTTACACACCAAGTCTTTCACTTCTACAGGAGTAGGGGATGGCCACAGCAATTCTATTAATGAGAACAAACTGGCTGGTTTGCAATTCTGAGGAAAGGGGAATGTTCTTCCCTTAACCACATGTGATGAGATCTTGGATTCACTTCTCTTTCTGCTTACCAACAGTATCTCAGTAAGCATGCTACATGCCACAATAATCAGGGCAAGAAAGGCTTTAGTCACACAAATCTCTGTCCCTTTCCTGCTCTTTTCACTCTCTTCGAAAGGTGTGGGTTGTTATTAGGGAACAAAAAGTGGTTTGGTACCATGCCATGTGCTTGTCATATAGATCCCAAGTACTGACATTTCCGTGATAATCTCTTCCCTGTACTCTTTAAGTCTCCAGTCTCCTAGAGACAAGATCTTTCAATTCATAGCAGGGTGATTAATTTTAGAGATGACTGCCCCATAAATTTGACTAACAGAGTGTCATGGGTTCAGCAGCAGCAGTCATTTTTCTCCTTCTTGGTAGCTGGTGCAGCGCTGTGTTTTTGATTTTGGG
>JARCZZ010046080.1:0-14904 GCA_030323915.1 Brotogeris chrysoptera | reverse complement strand
CGATTGTCCCCTACCTCCACCTGGCTGGAGGCGGGGCTCCTCTAATAGTCATCACATTGGTCACTCGCGTCTTGTTGACAGGAGTTATTCTTTATCACAGGAGCTGAGGTAAAATCGTCTCTTCCACTCCCTCTGGGAGCCTGCTCATCAGAGACTGAAGCCGCAGACTTCATGGGGTGATCAGACTTTCAGAACAACTGGAGGAAGGAAGACCTAGCTTTTAATGAAGAATGAAGCTATATACCATGAGGTCTGCAGAAGATTTTCTGTATGTGCTCTGGAGATAAGCTGTTTCTCTTGATAGTGCTTGGTCTCGCTTTCACCTCATAGTTGTCATGCACAAACTATGGCAGCACCAGTATCTCAACTAGCATGTGGTTGAGGTAGTAACATGAAAATTATCACCCAGAAAGGGAATTCTGGGCCATTTCTGAGAACTGCCCTTCCTTCCAAGGAAGCATCTCCTCATCTGCAAGAGGCCAAGAAAACTTATCTCAGCTGTGGGGGTTGGGCTGTCCTTCCAGGTTAGGAGAAGCTCTGCTCCAACTCATCAGCTTCATGACGGCAGTCACATGCTGGTGCAGCAGTGTCACTTTCCAGACACTATTCCCAAACAGTATGTTAAATCTAAGGGGCATGAAAAGCAGAGAATAAATTTAAGATGTTGCAGATGAATGCAGCACAGCTGTACACATGTTCAGTGTCAAAAAAGAAGGCTGACCTTGAGCTTGCAAGTGGAGCCATATAACCAAGAATGTAAGCTACCATCATCTTCTAGAAAGAGAAAGAATAAGAGAAAGTACTGTCCATGTACAGCTTCAGTTCTACAAAGTAGACACCAGTGATATCAGACTAGTACCTCATCAGGTAAGCTTTGCTTTTCTACCTGCACATGTCCAGGAACAGCATTCTGCACTGTACTTAATGTTCCCTGGAGTCACAAGCAACACAGAAATATTTTTCTCTCTGAAGCAATAGTTTCACAATTCAGACTTACATGAACTCAGCAAGTCTTACCAAGAGAAGACACAGAAACTTTCAGAAGATTTCTCAATGGCTTCCAATTAGAAGAAGGGTACATTTTTTTCAGATTTCTTCATCTGTAAAAGTAAATCAGAACGTGCTTCAGCCTCCAATCAGATAATGTATTGATCTTTGCTGCTCAACCAGGTTAAGTATTTAGCAGTAAATTGCAGTTTTCAAGGTAGAGAACAGTAATTGTGCATGTTCTGCGATCTTTGGAGGATGAGGTAATGCAGAAATGCCTTTTAATGAGCTTGGAGAAGGAAAGAGGAATTCAGAGATACTAAGGGAGTTATTACAATTCTATTCATGCACAGAACCCTAATGAAATCTGCATGCTATTTATCCAGATGCAAAACAAGGAAACATATAAGTGTTCGAAGGAGAGCCAAACAAACAAAACAGTTTCTATCCTTGTATGTACACCACTCAAACAAAAACTAAAAAAGACAGAAAATTCTGTCATTCTAAGGCAGAAAATTCTCTCATTCTGAGACAGAAAATTCTAACAGTATCTTCATGTGAGGCTGCACATGAAAAAAAGTGGAAATGCTACCTAAAAATTAATATACTTGCAACAACCAGGAAGGCTTGCAGAGAAATCTTTTGTGATATATGTATATGTGTGCGTATATATGCCACAATATAAATATATTGATGGATGTATATATTTCATTTAATTGTTATATAGAATTTTTCCTACTTTTGAATTTTACATAATCTAGCAATTTAAAGTGTGTTACATAGAGTAATTTCTGATGCCTGACTAACCTAGAAATGTATTTCTCCTGCCCTTTTTGGAAGTTACAATAAGCATATGGTTTGGACTGCAGTCCCTCAATTCCAGTCATAAGCAGACTCATGGTTTAGAATAATACAAGTAGGACCTTCCTAAAGGAACATAGAGCTTAACAAGGGCCAGTGAAAAACTTATTTATTTATTGTTGAAAACATGTTCCATAACAACACACACATATTGTATTGCTTCTGCTTTTTGGCCAAGTAATTCCATAAATAATGAATTTAAATTGCACAATTAATTAACAAGGCCTAGGGTTCAGTGCAGAATCAATAACAATCTTTTCTCTGTAATGCTTTAGGTTAAGATCCCCAAATAAACATTTAATTTGGATTTTCATAAGGGAGCTACTGTGTGTATACTGAATGATTATTAAATGTTTTCATAAAATAAGAGATTAACTGTATAATAGGTGAAACATCTGTTAAACAGGTTATAATTCTACTATCCATTTCTGTCTGGTTTTAATTCTAACATCCATTTTAACCTATGATTCAGAGAAAACTCCAGGAACAAACTTGCCAACAAAGTTTTCTAGTTGACAACCAGGTATTCTTTATTACAGGCGCTGGGAGACACGGGGGATAGCTCCTCCTAACGTGTGTCCACATATTGCTACACAAGCAGTCCTTATATAGCTATGGAGCATACATACATATTCATAAGGCTACGAATGGATTATATCATTTTCCAGAAAGTTCCCCGCATGCTTACAAAAATGTGATAGTGGTCTCTGAGGGTCGTTTACTTCTTCCAACAATCTTCATCACTGCTGGCAGCCTTTGAAGCTCGTGCAGTAGATGCTTATACCAGCTTAATCGGTTTGTTAACACCACAGACATAATAATCCTCCCGTCCTCCTGCTTACAGTTAGTTTAACTGCAGCCTATCCTGGACCCCTGCCTTTCCAGATACTCCCTATCTTTACATCCTGCTCTTCTAGTCACGTCAGAGGTTGTTTCATTCATTTGCACCTCCACCCAACGTAAGAATTTATGAATAGTGGCACAGGATTCTGTTTGTAATGACAAAAAAATAAAATTAGACAGAAACGTAATTGCATATTTCTCTAGGTTACCAAAGAAAGCCACATTTTTATAACCATTCCCTTTTATCCTCTAAAACAATACACCACTCTTGCCCTGACAATAAGGGAGCGCCTGTTAAAGAATTTTGAGTACTACTGAAAAATGATGAAACAGACATTAAACAACGCAGGTAATATATAATCTAAAAACTGAGGAAGCTGAAATTTTTTAAATGTGAAGAAGACAGGAACAATTCAGATTGCACCCTTAACAGGCCTTTAACAGGTGCTGCTGCATTTTAAATAATGCAAGACTCAAGCTACAGATCTCCAGGACATGTTTAACTTTGTCTTGTATTACATTGATTCCTAAAAATGTGGAAGCAATTTGTGTTAAATGAAAACATTTGAGCATGGGTCATGGGTCTGACTGCCCTAGGAAAATGGTTATTTCATGATTGTCCACTGTGGGATTTCTTGTACTTTCACTGAAGAATCTGGTACGATCTGCTGTCCAATACAGAATGCAGGATTGGATGGAGCCAGTATTCTTGTCAGGTATGGATATTTTTCTGGGGTAATTGAAATTATCTTTTGATTAAAATTCATTTAAATCCTTTGCCTCCAACTACACCCAAATTTTGCTCAGTTTTTCTAAAAAGTTCAGTGACTTTTCAGCTGGCTTTTTAGTGGCTCAGGCAAGGTGGTGGAGGTAGAAATCTGTGTAGCACTTTGGATAAATAAAACAACTCACCTATGTGAAAATTTCTAAAAATCTACAGCAGTATCAAAATTTGTTTGATAAGGAAACATAATTCCTCTCTTACTGTAAATGCATTTCAAGGATATAAAATCTTGACCTGGCTGAAGACAACAGAATTTCATCACTCACTTCATCACAGTGCATTCAGGATTTACCTAGGAAAACCAATTTGCCCAAGACGTTATAGTGAGCCCATGACAGAGGCCCAGATGGTGCACAGTTACATGAAGTCCCAGTGCAGAGCCTGAAAGGGAAGGACATACTCGCTAGTGCAGCTTCTCCCTGGATCTGGGTGATGTCCAGGTGCTCTAGGCTTTCTCTTACACTGGATCAGCAAAACAATTTCAAAAATCTTTTGAAGGCTTGATGGGCTTCATTAATGTATGTTTATAAAGCATCTCATAAGTTCACACACAAGTCACAGACTGAAAAGGTTTTATGGAAAATCATATTTCAAATCTAAATTTAGCAGCTCATATCCTATGGGAATAAGGAGGAGTTGCAAACAGTTGAGACTTCAATACTGTTTATTTCTGTTTGCCAATATAACAGTAAAAGCACATAATTTGGCCACCAGTTACCTTGTAAACATGCAGGTGATCTGAAAACCATTCTCTCTACTGAGATACATTGTTGTAGCTTGCCACCCATTCTTATTTCATAAGATGAATTCTATCTTAGCCTATTACATAAGAAAAGACACTCCTTGTGAAAATTTTACTAAAACCTAAATCTGACAGGATTTGGGGAGAGGAGTGGATAATGGCCATCGGACTGTTGCTATAATTTAGTTCATTAGTAATTTTTTATATTCTTATATAAATGGCCAGCTTCACCTGTTTTCTAATAATTTGGAGACAGCTAAACTACCTTCATTTTCAGTTAATGAAAAAACAAAGGTTCTAAAACATAATCACTGAGATAAATAACAAAGCAAATGACACTGAATAGTGACTATGAAGCAGTGCATTTAAGAAAGCGAAACAATCAGGATGCAAAGACCATGAAGCTAGAAATCAGCTACCTGTCTCCCCAGATACCATTTTCTCAGCCTGGACACATTCTTCTCATATATCATAGGTAAATAAATAGCTCAGCTAACTTTGTCATCTTCCCAAAGCACTTCTAAGTTTCTCAGCTGTCCTCACTGTGGTTTTTGAGGGTGGTTGAGGTGGTAGGGCTAATTGTCAAGGGCCTGACACATAAAGAGGACCTACAGAGATGTTAGTGAGGTTGCAAATTGAAACATAGCCGCAGATAGAGCTTCCATGCTTCTGTGTTATCAGAGTTATCCTTGACAAAGTGGCCTGTAATAGGTAAGATATCCAAATTTATTTTATAAAGTTGAGAAAATTGATTACCCTAACATATGTTAACCCAGAGTATTTTGAAATTTCTCTTTGAGAAACAAGGAGGCTCCTTAGGCTGGGCCAGGGTTATTATTGTAGCTTACCTAGAACACCTTAACTCGTGTATGTGAAGAGAGAAAACTTGACCTAGAAAATCAGGAAAATTAGTAAAGCTTGCAAAAGGATATGCTATGCAGAGGAGGAGGAAAGGAGGAGGACTGCTGATACTATGAAATGAATGCTCATGTTCTGAGAGGTCTTACTGTGTAAATGACTCAACATGATGGGGAATTATGTGGAGAAGGGGCATAAAAGATAATTCGATCTTTTCTGATATGGTTGAGGTCACTTTAAAAAAATTGGAATGAAGCTCCCAAAAAGTCACACCATAAGGACAGGAGCTTATGATATGTTTAAGAATTCTTCAGAAAAAATCTTAGACATGTCCATCATATTGAAAACCACTAAGGTTCACCATGGGTAAGAGTCTGAACTCTTTAATCCAGAAAATTACAAAGCCACCAAGGAGGCCTGTAATCTCCAGCAAGCCTAAGTAAAGCAAAAGTAAGGATCTTTGTTCTATTAAATCTACACAAATGGATAGGATCTGATAGATATACTCCCTGCTATACACATTTCTTTCATCAAAATACTTCAGTGTTCTTCATGGATTTTTTCATGCTAAAATAACAATAAACACAAAGCATGATCAGCTACAGTGGCATTTCACAACACCCATCAGCTACAGAGCCTGAAACAGGAAGCAGCATTTTCCAAATTGAAAGTGTTTCAATGGGCTGTCAAAAAGCCTCTCAGTAAATGTGTTCCATCCAAGAGAAACAAACCCTGTGCAAACAAATCAAGTGGTGCAGAAATCCTTTGCCTGAGATGATAGGCGAGGCCTCCATGCTGACACTGTATGCAAGCCAAGTTTTCATGTACTTTGATGGCTGACCTCCAACTCCTGACATATTCATTATATTCCAGCATGTTGGGCGCAGATTGCATTGAAGTGATGACAGCTACAAGACAGCCAACAAGGAATATGGGCATTCTGGCAACAGGTGGCCTTTCATTTGTACTGGGAAAGTTAATCTAGTTTATCATCAAAGTATATTATGTTCAAGGCGTGTCATGTTTTGAGAAGTCTAGTGACAGATCAAACAGAGGAAGCATTCCTCCATAGACTGTGACATTTTTTGTAGACCAAACCTTTCAAATTGCTCTATTGTTTATGCTTGACTTAGGTCAGTTAAAAGTTATTCCATTGTCTCAAGGTTTACATTTGTGGCTTGAAATTGCAGTTCCTGTTCTATGTCAAAGGCTGATGGAGGCATGCCGTCAAGTATGCAGCCTTGGGATCACCATAAGCCTCACACTGAGGAATACCTTGCAGAAGGTAATTTTAGAAGGACGATACCCTTAAGAAAACAGAACTGACAGGAATACTGGGAATGTGCATGTCTAGCTCTGACGACCACATTAGCAGCAAACCAGCCCTGAAAAATATTACCCCCTACCCATTTTGCTTATCCATTTCAACGGACTGAGGAATATAATGTGTAAAATTGAAATAATGTCAAAGTCTTATAGCTCAAGTGGTTGATGTGAACTCTTGGTTTAATTTCACTTCATCTTTAGAAGGTAGGTCAGAGAAATACTGCACCACAGATAAAGCAAACCACTGATTTTAGAAGTGAGAATATAGCCACAGAGCTGGCGCCATTTTTTCTATTGAAACTGTTTTGGGTTAACAAAGTGGGTTTTAACAAAAAGGATTTTCAACAATTTAATCAATTTGCCATAGAAATTACAAACAAATATAACCAGGAGGCATAAATGAGCAGAAAAGACCCCAAACCCAAAATACTTTAACTGGAAATGGATATCTGGAAATCCTGGGACAGCCTCCAAATATTGCAGTTCTAATATCCTGAATCACTTCTTCTCTACTGACCACTTTCTGAGATGCAGACTTACCAGAGTATCTTGATAATAAAACTAGACATATCATGAGAAATGTGATCTACCTAGGGAAACTGAGACACCAACAGAGCTGGCAGACTAGCAGGGTTCAAACTACATTTCCTGTACCATGGGCACCATGGCAATATTTCCAAATCAAAATATCAGGCTTTCAGATGAAATACTTCTTTTATTAATTTCTATCAAAAATAGCCACTTAATGGAAAATGTAGACAAGTGGCTTAACTTCATAAAATAAAATTTGCCAAGTAGAAGGTGAAAATACTATCTTTTTCTAGCATGTGTTGCTAACAGTGTAGTTAAGCTTAAACAATTGCTGAATAAGGATCCAAATGCAGTTTGACAACAGAGCCATCTGAAAAATCCAGGCATGTATATAAATATTGTTTTTGTAAAGGTGAATGTTTATCGGGAATCTCATAACAGTATTTGGCTTTTGAATTCAGAGAACATAATATTTGAAAGATTTTAATCAATACAGCTGCATCGATGTTTTAGCTTAGGTGACGAATATGTTCCCTGAAGTCATTCTCACCTACTGCACAATGGTTCTTAGTATGGAGTTCTCTTTGCAGGGGGGTGGGACCAGGCAACCTTTGAAGGTCCCTTTCAGCACAGGCTCTAGACTATATGATTCTATGATTCTGTGATTACATGAACTAAATTAATTTGAGTTGCAACTTCATGAGAAAATGTGCTCTAAAAGGGCACAGGCCAACTCCATCCTTTAGTCTGTGCAAGCAGACCAGAGCTAACCCAAAGACTTTGACAGCCAGTTTCTAGCATCCCAAGCAAAAACGCAGCTAGAGCTATGGGGAGGAGTTCTTTGGTTGGTTGGTTTGTTGGTTGGGATTTTTAATGAAAGATACAAAGGAGATAATTTCTCAAATAACAGAGCCTTTAAGATATCTCAGCAGCCTCTAGAAACTGCGGCATAGATATATAATGCTTCTGACGTGACCAGTAAGAAACCTGAATCTCACATGGCTTTCATATATATACACTTATTAACAAAGTAAAAAATTTTAAGATTAGTCCTGAGAAAACATTTGGGTCTGATAAATAAAGGCTTCTCTTTCAACTTAGGAAAATATGTATTCTGTTGAAAGGTTTTAAAAATAAATGTAGGAAATAAATTACACGAGCAGAACGTGACAGATGAAATGGAGCTCAAATCATTATATAATAAGGCAAAGCAGACAAGCAAACAGCAAAGATGCTGCTTTTCAAAGATGAATACATCCAGATCACCACCTCTTGCTGTTACAATGGCCACTGACACCTATTAATTGACAGCGGTGAATATCTTTACTTCTGTAAGTCCTTTCCTTCATACTTAAGAGTGACTTCAGCTACTTGCCCCAACCCGTCTAGTGGATTTATAGCTTCTGATTATGATTGTCTTTACCATGTTGTGCAGTTAATTAAGATATATATGAATTCTGCTCATGACTGAAAATAGAATCATGCCCACAGGCTCTAATTTTTTTCACATTCCAACAAAACATGTAACTATCAGAAATACCTGGGTTTCCCTCATATTCTCCACTTATTGCTCACGGTCTAAATCACTACAACTGATTTTACAAATGGTTTTTAATTAAGAAAGATGTTATGCAGTTCCTTGTCCTGCTTTTTTGTCTTTCCCTTGCAATCCTAGCTGTCAGAGACAGAATGTTTTGAAATTTGAATTTAATTTTATTGCAAAGTTCTTCCAAATTTTGCCCTTAATCCCTGTAGTCAGTTATTGAGCAGCTGGAAGCTGGAAATAACATGTAATTTGGTTAACCAGGTGATCTTGCAGGTCTCCTGCATCAAAGAACATATGACGGAATTGTGCTATATAGCATTGTCTGAGCTTAAAGTTAAATAATAGCCATTGTAAATAATTTTTTGCTTGCTATTTTATAGTCATTCCCACTTCTCTACTATTACAGTATTGCAGTTAGCCTGTGAAAGCGGATCTATGGAAAATAGGCTTTGTAATGGCTTCCTGCCTCCTGAAAAGGGGAAAAGTGTAGGCCCAGATATGAAATTCAAGTATCTTAAGTCCTAGGCGGCTGTTCTGCTTAAGAAAAAATGGCAGTTATAAACTTAATTTGATGTGTGTGCCACCTTTTGCCTGAAAGGTGGTTTTGAGTCTTGATCCATAACATTTTTAGAAGATTCTTAAACTCTAAATTTGCTTCCTTCTTCATAGCCATTATTCCTCTAACCCTATGGATGCTCAGAACATGGTGAGAAAAGGTTTAAATTGCAGTCTTACAAAATCTGGGAGCTGTGCTGCATGACTTTCAGTGTGGCACACAGCGTGTATCTATCATATTAGCTTTCTGTGCATACCCAGGTTCTACAGAGTACTTATTTTTTCAAGGTGTTTCACCAGCAGAAACAAGACTGAGGAAAATAAATTTGGTTACAAACATCACACAATTTTATGACTCCTAATGCATGGACTAACAGAATTGAGTTCTGGTTCACAAAGGTTTGTTAACACTATTCTAATGAAAACAATATGCAACAACACTAAAAGACAGAAAATAAAATTGCAGATGCGCAAAATAATCATGACAAGCTCTCAAGAGAAATGTACTTCTGGAGACAATATGTTTGCTGTTTCTGTCACATTTGAGTAAAAACTTCTGATTCTTACCCCACTTATAGTTGCTTTAGTTTAATTAATTATTGAAATCTTTTCCCTAAAATATTATTTCTAAGAATAATGATTAAACTTGAAATAGGTCACAGTTGCTCATTCAGAACCCTTGGAGACTGAGATACTTTTGTTAACAGTACAGAGGGATGTCATGGAGTTCAATTATGGGAAGTAACACCTAGCCACAGGTTTCTAATAAAAATTCTCACAATTTTTAGTTATGCTTCTCAGAGTTTGGAGGTTTTTTTTAATGAACACTTCCTGTACTTGTTTGATGGTCACTTTTGAAGCAAACATTTCAACCAGCGAATTCTTCTGAAAGTGAATTTATGAAGGCAAACAGGAAGGCTTTCTCTGGACTGACTCAAAAACATATGTAGATAACAAAAAAAAAAACCAAAAAACAGTATTGTCTCACTCAAAAATCCTAACAGCAGGCAGCGTGTTCACTGTTTCCTGTGAAGTACTCAGGTAAGTAGCTGGCCTCTGCAGCTGACCTCATCTGATTGACCTTGTGCTAACTCTGAAAGTGCTCTGTTTATAGTACATTTTTGGCACAATCAGTCAATGCATAGTCGTTATCTGCATGCAAAGTGCTTTTTTACCATGTAAAGCAGCCACCAAAACTTACAGGACTCATTCACTTACTTAGGGATGTTATGACACTGGCCCAAGGGCAAAAACTATGTGGAACAGCGGCACTTGTTTGTCCCATTCCGCTGCTGCCATAGAGAAGGTGTTGACAGAAACACTACTATTGTTGCAAAACTGCACTAGCACGAGTAAAGTAAATTCCTCTGAATGCACTGTGACAAAAGAAACCAAAGTGACTTGACTTTCCCAGTCACACAGAAGCAGAAGCTACATAAATTGCAGAGAAACTATTTCTTTTCCCTGCAGAAATTTGTGATGTGTTTGGCTGCAAGACACTGTTTTACATCCTCATACTGCTACATTACCTGTCCTGCATTTGGCCTGTTCGTTCTCTAGAACCATGTTTCAGATGTTTACACACCTGTAACACACATCCTGAAAGCTTAGATTGCAGCTTTCTGCCTATACTGTCATACCTCAAGTAAATCCATTGTAGACATTATAAGATACATGAATCATTATAAGATACTGACTTTTATAAAATAACAGTCCAGAAATAGAGAAGCAATAAGCTTTTCACCCTAAAATGTAAAGTAATCCTGTTTATAAAATGCATTGCTGGTATCAAATGCATGCTAATGTCTCAAACGTCTGCAGTAATTTCATGGCATGAGCTTCCAATGAGCTTCTGTGACATTGCCACTAATTTTTCTTATTAAGAAAAATTATTTGTACATTCCATCATGCCATTTTATAGAGGTATCAAATAAGGAACTAGTGTACAGTAACTCAAATTTGATACAGCATGTCTCTGCTTAATTTACTTGATGCTGTTAATTACCCATCTAGAGAGATTTTAACAATGCCACTTTTAGTAATCCAGATCTGTCTATGTGTAAACATGCATTTAAACTTAGTGCAATTTACTTTGTTCTGGTACATGGCTGGCAACATCAAACATGATATGATTGGGGATTTTTTGTAAGAGGATGTTGAATAAGATCCTTTTACTAGTTATCCTGCAAATAAGAGATTGATAGTATAGAAAGGTGCCCTCGGAGACACTTTTTCCTGCCAAGACATTTCTGTGGAAAGCAAAGTCAATTCATAGATCCTTTTCATTTTTCAGTTCAGAACAAAAGGTCCAGTCACATGTAGTCATGGACTTAATATGTACTCTGCAAAGAGCTATGCTGCAAAGGCAGTTGCTGCACTTTTCTCGCAGTGCACCCTCAGCTGTATATCACCATACATTCACTGCTGGAAAATATAATTGGTTGATTAGAGTACTTCCCAGCAAAAGAGTACTGTGAAGTACTGCCCAAACACCAGACCTGAGAAGGGGTGAATGCAAATATTTCAAAATTAGTTTTAATATGATGACACAGTTCTATGTGGACTGTTCCCATGTTTCAAGTCCAATACATGTTCTGTTACTTGCTGGATTAGAGGCAATGATTTTGTCTGTCTGTAAGGTTTTTAACAAAATCATATTTCTGACTATTTCATTCATCTTTCAGATAGTCTACATACACCTGGTGTTCTACTAACAGTTCTGTGGGTGCAGTAAGGATTCCTGCTTCAGTGTATGCTCTCCATGAACAAGAACCACAACCCAGAACATATATCTTCAGCCAGCCAATCATGCCCAACATGGTCTGTTGCTCTCCATATGTGCCCTGTAGACCAGGGACTCTTGGTTAAGTAATAATTCCTGATACTTTCTGTTCTATTGCAAGATTTTATCCTATAAGGATATTTTTAAAAGATAAAATAACAAATTAGTAAAGACAAACTCCAAATAAATGAACAAAATTCTCATTCATCTGTGCGTTCATCAGGCTAAGCCTGATGAGGGCAGGAAACTTGATGACTTTATAGTGTTTCATCAGTCATAAAGATGAAAGTGAAGACTATGAAGAGACCAGTATTTCAACTACTGCAGGAGGAAATGTGCTCAACTTTTTATTTAAATGCAAATGAGCAATAGTAGAAAGATTTGCAATTGATTTTACAAATCCCACAAATAACTTCACAGATAATTAATAGTGTTAATCTACCCAGTTTTCCTCTTATCATGCTCCTTACTTTGGAGTTCTATTTAATGTTCTGAAACCGATAAGGATAGCAAAGTGTTTGAACATGAAAAAAAAAGAAAAGGTTAGGAATTTAAGCTGAAATTATGCTAGTATACAAGACAGCTGTGCAAGATACCAAGAAATCATTGCCATTTCTTTATCCAGAGTATTGGCACTGCAAATGCCTTGCAGCACAAAATGTGAAATCACAAAATTTTCGAAAGCAATAAGAATAATTTATTGGAACATTCAAAGTCTCATTAATCATAATAAACTGGACACAAAAACTGACTGTCAAAAAGAATGCAACCGTTTACATAATAATCACTCACAATACTTGACAAATAAGACCACAGTTTAACATGTCTTACAACCACTTAAATTTCTCAGTTCCTTTATCTGTGTGCTAGGGGAAAAGCTGCTGCTCCTTCATTATTAAGTAATATTCAATAACTTTGATCCTTCTTTTTTCTAAGAGTGAGGTAACAATTTCTAAAGTAGCAATTTGATTTACATAGCTTTTGAGACATTTATTTTTCCCTTTTATGCAAGTTGGAACACCTCCCTTTTAGTTCCTCTGTGCAGACAATTTTTTTGTCTCCTGAGGATATGAAATAGAATTTTTATTCATACATACTTCCTTTTTTGAAACAATATGCCTGCCTTCATGTTTCTTATCTGTGAACACTCTGTAACCTATTCCTAACAAACTAGGCTCAGTTTCAGATGTAACAATATTCTATTGTGCTGTTCTTGACCTTGCTTACTTAAGTGTTCCTTGTAAGAGCAAATGAAATTGAACTGTTCAATGAACAAGGTTTGTTTTGTCCTCCATACACTTTTTTTAAGGTTTTAATTCAGCATTTACTTCAGGCCCCTTTTGGCTAATACGTTCACACATCCTACTTGTTTAGTTATCCATTTGTATTTAAGCAGTAAAGAAAAATTCTTTTATGGATTGTACCACTCTTAGTCAAGAGGCTCTCTAACTCTCTGGAGCTTGGTGGGAATCCATTATCTCTTACCAGTGTTTAGGTAGCCTTTCTTTTTTTTCAGGGGGGAAGGTGAAAACTAAACAAAGCCAAAAAAACCCAAACCACTACATAAGAAATTATGTGATGATTTCTGTGCAAGGAAGAGATTAAACTATTGGTCTGGACATCCAAACATATCTATAGTTGATTCCTATCCAAATGTGTTTGAGAGTACCATAAACAGTGGAATTTGTCTTTAGCACCGCTTTAACAAAATAAAAAGTGTCAAATTGCAAAGATGAGACTCTGTGATATTACACAATTGTAAAGATAGGGTACAGATCCATATTTTACTGGTAAGAAAGAGCTTGAAATCTAAACTCACTCCTAATCAGATTCTACCAGACAACCAAATTCAGTTTTGTACTGTTACTCCAGTTGGGAAGCCTGCTGTAGAATTTCATTCCCCTGGTGAACAACTCAAATGAAGTAACCAGGGAGGAAACTCTTGTTGATATATTGCCTCAGAAATACTTTACACACTAAGGGCAATATTTTTAAGCAGAACTTGGGCAAAACTTCCTTTAAATTTAATACGGACTCATTTTCACATAAAAGTACCATCTAATGAAATTCCTAATTCTTGCAATTGTGTCTTTTAGACTCCACCATCACCTTGAGCAGGTTTCACACTTTCTACATGAGTAGCAACTGCTAGACAGGACATGCTTGATATCTGGCAGGGTCAGAATACATGGGCAACATTTCAAAAAAGTATCTATACTGAGCTAAGTTTTCTGTAGTGATTGGCACAGCAGGAGGTTGAGAAAGGTGGATCATTCCAGCCCTGTGATTATAAGAAACAAAACTCCACTTTTCTGCTCTTCTTTTCACATTCTACTCTGCTGACAGACCCAGAAGTTGTGCTGTTGGGAGTCAAGACCTTTGTATTTTCTAAGCCAGTAGTGCTTAAGAGTGAAGTTTTGCCTTTCCTCAGGCAATATGTACTATTGCACAAGGGAGACTCAGAATCCAGGGCCAGGAGTCATCAAATAAAAATTTCTTTATGCAGGAACTTCTCTCCTAGGCACTGCTTGATTAATTATTACCTCTTCCCGCCAGCTTAATGAAAGTTCTGACCTTCTGGGGTTTTTATCCCTTTCACAATAAAAAAGTTCCAACAGAAACATTATCAGAATTTGGAAGATTTGCATTATGGTTTTACCATATAAGGTGGGTTTTTTTGAGTGGAAAAAAAAAAAAAAAAAACAACAACAAAACAGAATTTGCAATAACAGTATAATAAAAAAAAAAAAAAAAAAGGTCTTGAAGAGAGTAACTAACTTGCTCAGAGCATGAAAAACAAACATGGAAATCACTGGGCTTATCATAGAATCATAGAACAGTTATGGTTGGAAAGGAGTTTATGATCACCTAGTTCCAAGCCCCCTGCCATTGGCAGGGACACCTCCCACTAAACCACGCCATCCAAGGCTCCATCCAACATGGCCTTGAACACTGCCAGGGGTGCAGCATTTGCAACTTCCCTGGGCAACCCATTCCAGTGCTGCGCCACCTTCACAGTAAAGAATTTCTTCCTCATATCCAATCTAAACTTCCCCTGTTTAAGTTTGAACCCGTTACCTCTTGTCCTA
>JARCZZ010046078.1:14396-36360 GCA_030323915.1 Brotogeris chrysoptera | reverse complement strand
TGGGGAGGGACTCTTCATGAGGGACTGTAGTGATAGGACAAGGAGTAACGGGTTCAAACTTAAACAGGGGAAGTTTACATTGGGTATAAGGAGGAACTTCTTTACTGTAAGGGTGGTGAGGCACTGGAATGGGTTGCCCATGGAAGCTGTGAATGCTCCATCCCTGGCAGTGTTCAAGGCCAGGTTGGACAGGTTTAGTGTGAGGTGTCCCTCCCCACGGCTGGGGGATTGGAACTAGATGATGTTAAGGTCCTTTCCAACCCTAACTATTCTATGATTCTATGATTCTATGACTGAAATGGGCTTACTGCACTAATCTCTGTAATCACTGCTTTGCCTGATTCCAGAAGAAAAATATATGACTAGTAGCACACAGTGTATAGCAGTAACATCACACTGGGAATGACACATAATTTCATATGAGGAGAAACTGGCTTTCACTGAGTTTTCTGTGGCTGAAGAAACCGAGTGAAATTGATGATCAGAATGTCATCCTCACATAACTATTCCATCTCCTTCATAATAGTATTCTACAAATTAATAATTAAGCATATTCAGCCTGTCCTCAGAGGTATTCTTTTACTTTTACAAAATGATCAGTTTCTTTAGAGGACAGTTTTTATCATGTGTAATTTAAGGATAATGATCAAACTTTTTTCCCCCTTAAAAATAAAGAAAATACCTTAACTTTCTCTTCTGGAAGTGATCCTAATTTGGATTCTGGGTCAAACTGCCATTCTGCCATAGATTTTAAAAAAGCATTTTCATTTGAAGTAGTCTTGTTCAGTATAGCCAGAAGAGATTTCCAGTAAGAAGCAGCTTCCTTAACTTCAGTTTTCTTTAGCTTCCTAGTGAACAGAAAGGGAACTGACGTATTATATATGTATTATGGAAAACAAACAAAGTATTAAATATTTTTAATTGTTATCTTTATAACACAAGTATTATTAACTTGTTCAAAAATGTCTAGTCAATATTCTTGCATACGATTCAGTATTGTTTGACTTCTAGAACTGCAGAATTAAATGCAGTTTCCACAGAATTATAAATTCTAAAAGATGGATTACCCAGCTTAGAATATTGCTCTGGAAGAGACATTTTTAATCTGTGCATCTACCTGAACAACTGTTATATATTTCTGTAGTATATATATTACAGAGAAGCTGTAGTTTCAAGTGTCTCTTACTCCTGATGTCTGCTGAGTTCTCTATAGCCAAAATTGAATTTCCATTAAAGCTGTGATGTCTCCTAATAACTGAGTTAAAATAGTATCTCGTGAGATTACACCCCTTACATCCCCAGAGAACCCCTTCCAGATGGTTTATTTGAAAATGATAAGAAACTCACTGTAGGTAACACTAAGATACTCGTGTGTCTTGTATTGCGACCATCCCCAAAGTGCTAGATTTCTCATGAGCTAGGTACACAGCCTCTAAGGATGACAGGAGCGATTTGATATCTATCCAATTCTTCTCCTTACTTTCAGACTAATAAATGGGAAGTCTAGATTCACTAATAGATACAAAAATTAGTCTGTCAGGATATAAAGAATTTACAGCAATATTGGTCTGCCACTTTATACATACTTCCATTTCAGACACACCAGGGCACCATCATTTTTGCCATTAATGAGGATGAATTTGCCATCCAGTGAAAATACCACAGATCTGATTCCCCCTCCTTGATGTGAGTGACAATACTTTTGAGCAAGTATATCCTAGAAAAGTCATAGAAGCAGTGTCAGCAAACATGTTTTTCTAATAGGATATGTCTGTAAATTATACTTCATGGCTTTTAGATAAAAGTCAATCCAAAGTACATAAAAGACTAGGATTTATGAGTTTAAAAAGTCTGACTACAGATGGCGGAAGTTCACAGTACATTTTTTTTGCAGAATATAAATAAGAGTAATAAAATTATCTGCCCTAAGATATATTGGAGAAGAAAGTAGCTTGTATGATTGTATACATATTCCTTATATAAACTATTTTATTGTATAATTCTATGTCACTTCATGTTCAACATTAATTTTTCTGGAACACCCTATATTCAAGTGAAGAGAAGCTTACAGTAAAAGAATGTAGCTTTCACACCTCTTGCTCATGTAAACCAAACAAAGCCTGTGCCTGGATGCCTACCTACCATAGTAAAAGTATCATAGATGAGCAAAACACCATCCTTTGCTGCTGACGCCAGCCACCGGCTGTTGGGGGATAAACAGAGGAAACCTGATCCCAACTGATTGCTGGGAGTCCTCTTTTCTGATAAAAACACTGATGAATCTTCTGAGATATTCTGCCAAAAAACAAAGTGTTAGCAGCAGTTCAGATGATGGCAGTATCTATGCCATTTTGAGAAGACTAGTGAGAGCTCGTGGGTTATCACATGCGGTGCAATTTCAAATGTTGGATTTCTCAGCTCAGGAAGCAGTACCATTGCTATACTGCTGATTCTCATCTCTTCAAAAGGGTCTGTATGCAGCATGTTTGAGCCTGGAGTTTCTTGGCTCAGAAAGTAAGGGACATGTCAAAGAGAAATGCTCACCCTTGGAATTCACCTTCTTGCTTGACCTAACTCTTAAACTGATGGAGATCTATGAGCTTCAGATAGCTGAAGTTCATCAACAGTCAATAACAGTGGCTTCCTGAAGCCCCCACTACTTCGTTGCAAGGCAGGGCTGGCCTGGGTTTGCAGTTGAATCTTAGAGTTGTGGGCTCACATTGGCTCAGTTCCTTCAATAGCTGGATATTCAGGTTACTCAGCAGACTACACAAAAGCACAGCTCCAATACAGAAGCTACATGTGAAGTGCCTGCAAGCCATATGAGTTTTAAGAGCAACTATTTAGCTTTTTCTGTAATAGAAAAAGGAGATTGCTTTTGCCAGGTTTCTGAGCAGGTGGTAGCATACTGCAAGTTGATGTTTATGGATGGAGTAGGTATTTTTAGTGCAGAGGGGATTTAAGATAATATCCTGCTATATTCACCCACAGCCTTTGTTCACTGGTATTTAACCACGACCCAAAATAAAGCAGCGTCAGAGAATTACCTCTTCAGAGAGACAGTATTTACAGATGAAAGGTGCATAGGTGCAGTAGCCATACACAGTGTTATCCTTCAACCTGACTGCTGAGCTCAGAGAGTAATCCAGGTCATATTGCTTCATTTTAATGGCACTAGCATTAAACATTCCATGTGCATTAACATACTTATCATTATCTAAAAGATTAACAAAAAGAAAAAACAGGAAGAGGCATCACTACCACTGATGCAAGTGCTTCATCTCTCAAGTAATTATAAAAAACAATCTCAGCAAGGAGTGAGCATGATGTGAGTTTTCAAAGAGGAGATTGGGAATTAAGATACCTATCTTGCTTTAACACTAACTCTGTGGGTTGGCTGATGTAGCACACTGCAGTGAAGCAGAGGGATAAGTCTACTAGCTCTAAAGAAGTACTAGAAACAGTTTAATAACAGCAATGTGACAATTTGCATGCACTAATTTACCCTTCTACTTGGGTATTATTTAAGCAGTGCTAATTAGTTTGCATGGAGGTTCATGTCATCATTGTCTTCATCTAGACCTTATTTAGGCATCTTTGCCTAAATAGCCTGGGTAGTATTGGTTAAAACACTTTACATCTTCAAAAGGACATTTTATTCTTTTTGTTTCCTAAATTTGAGCTTTAAAGAGACATCTGAAATCAAGACTGATGCAATAACTGTAGATCTTTAGCAATTTTGAAAATCAAGCCTCATTTTAGGTCTAAAAATAGGCAAAAAAAGAAGCCCAACATTAGTGAATATTAAAAAGAAAATACTAACTCCATTGAAAACTACTTTTTAAAGTTTGTAAATTGTAAGACCTCTTAAAAACTAAATATAAATAGATAGAAAGCCTGATATTAGGCTTTCTACAATTTTACGTACGTTTTCTCTACAAAAGGCTTTGTTTGTTAGTTTGCTTATAATAAGAGCAAAGTGATATAAAAATAGCATCTTAACAATGAACACAGAATGCCTTTTGCTGTAATATGATAGGTAGAAAACATCCCACTGAAACCTCAAGCTATACTGATTTAGCAATTCTCAGGTGGAAGAGACATAAAACTGGAAGTATATGGTGCCACTGCCAACCAAGCCTGTCCTGCACTGGCTGCATGGTGAGGACACAAACAGCAACACTAGCCTGCACTGCACTTTAGTTAAGTTAATGCATTTAAACCTTTTCATGACACCCTAATTAGTTTCCCAGCTGGTTCCAAGAAGTGTCCCAAATGGATGTATTCCTAGAATATCAGACACAATTAAAAGCTCTGTGATCACTCATGACACTCAGGTCCATTTTTTTTCGCTTTAGTACTTCCAAAATGCTATATTACACATATGTTCTGAATGACTGTCCTGGGTTTAGCAGTAGCAGTCATTTTTCTCCTTCTTAGTAGCTGGTGCAGTGCTGTGCTTTTGACTTTTGGTCTGGGAACAACACTGATAACACCGATGTTTTTAGTTGCTGCTCAGTAATGTTTACTCTGACCAAGGACTTTCTGAACCTCATGCTCTGCCAGGGAGGAGGGGAAGCCGGGAGGAAGCAGAGACAGAACACCTGACCCAAACTGACCAAAGAGGTATTCCATACCACAGCACGTTATGCCCGCTATATGAACTGGGGGCAGTTACCCAGAAGGGTGAGATCACTGCTCGAGTTGGGCTAGGTATCGGTCAGCGGGTGATGAGCAGTTGTATTCTCTTCCCTTGTTATTTCCCTTATCATTATTATTATTGGTGGTAGCAGCAGTGGTTTGCGTTATCCTTAGTTACTGGACTGTTCTTACGTCAACCCGTGGGAGTTACATTCCGTCAATTCTCCTCCTCATCCCTTCGGGAGCGGGGGGAGAAAGGGGGGGAGAGTGAGAGAACAGCTGCATGGTTTCTGAGTGACAGGCTGGGCTTAAACCACACCAATGACACAAACACACTACTGAGTTGTTTCACAGCTGAGTATGGAATTTATAAAACAAATCATGAACAGTATTGGAGCATTTAACATGGGTTACCTGATTTAGTGAAAGACTAACAAGTTCCCTTCATTTTACTGCCAGATTATGATTACCTATTCTAGCTGTGATATCCCAATATGTACCTTTGTACATTGCACACTGCAGATGTACAGGGACAGATTTCCAGAAAGTGAATGGAGGCGCACCATTTTTAAGTCTCCTTAATTCTCCCTTTTCCCCATCATGCCATTTTTTTATTGAATGTGTCTCTGCAAGGTTCCTTATTCAGACACAAATTAATATTTATTATATACAGTGGACTTTCCCCTTGGTGCTTTTATATAGAAAAGCTATAGCAAACACAAGTAATCATGATTTTTTAAAATATATCAACCTTTAACTTTTTGTAATGATATATTATAAACATTTAATAATTACCTGAAGAGGCTGTTGAGGCTGATTCCACTTAACACTTGATATGCTAGCCTGCATAGGGGTGATACCAAGTTCAAGGCCTCTTTGTGTCCAAGTTTGGGCATTGCCCACATAGTAGCACTAATAATAATAACAACAACAACAACCAGTAGTAGTAGTAGTAGTTAAGTGGTGGCTTTGTGATTCTGAAAGTGAATTACTCCTCTCCTTCCTTTCTTAGCCTTCCGTCAAAATATCACAGTCTTTCTGCTGAAATGATTCAGCTGACTATAAGTCTACAGACAGCATGAAAAATGATGCCCCCAGAGGATATACAGATGAGATGAAGAAAGAGATTAAGATTGTTAGTATTTTGTGTTAAGGGATAGCAATATGTTCTTGCCACAGAAAAATATCACATGGTGTGTATTTCAACTCTTACCTGTTGCGAGTGCTGAAGATAGACAAAAAGTTCCCAGTCTTGCCCGCTGGACCACTGCTACATTAAGAAGTACCACCACTTCAACTAAGTCGCTCTTGAAGTCAGAAAGTACAGAAAGATCCAGCACTTCACCTGCCAACTCTGAAGCAGGTAGGGAACACCAATGCAATTTGTTACTGAAGCATGGTAGTATTGTTTTCACTAAGATACCACGTGAAACAAAATGAGATCTCTCTTTAGAATACATCTCTGGTCAACCACACAGTTTTGAACTTGCTTTAAAATGTCAGACAAGCCACAGCCTGTTTTCAGAAAGTGCTGCATGCACAAAACTTCAGCTTGCTGCATTGAGTACTGAGAATGCTAAGCATCAGTGTTATTATTACATTAAACATTCAAATCTGAGTTTACATGAAGCTTGAATTGTAGCAATTTGGAGGCTGTCTACTGGTAACCGCCAGATAAAGCATAGAAAAGCCTTCTCTAAGAAGCCAGGCAGACAATGAGAACATGATCAGGCAAATTCTGAAAATTTTCTAAGGAGATGTAATACTATATTTGTCAAACCAATGAAAATGATAAAATAATGTATTTTATACTTAAAATTATGATGAAGATCTATATGCACAGATACAATCTGTAAGTATACAGATTTTCCAGGGCAAAATATGATTGGGAAATAGGTGGGAAGAATATGTTTAGTCTTCAAAAAAAGTAAGGAAAGTGGCTTAGTCTGACCAGCAAATATGCTTAAAATGCAGCAAATAGTGAAAACACAAAGTAATTAATGTTGTTACATATATTACCTACATATCCAAGAACTTTGAATAATTTTGAAGGCCGGGCATCTAGAATAAAGATGTGTCCTTGTGTAGCTCTAGCGATGAGGAACTGGCCACTCTGATCGTAACTAGGTAAAATATAAATCCAAGGAAACCCCAGTTCAATACAGTCAATAAAAAGGGTCAAATAATTCCGCTCCCATATCTCTGCTAACTTCATTGAGGGCATAAATGCAACTGGATTTTCAGCTCTTAGGATACTGGGTTACAAAGCCTAGCAGAATTTCTAATTGAGCGGGTGATCAGTCTGAAGCTAACAATACTCCGTAGCATCTGTGTTAACAACTTTATTAAATCTTTCTTTGAAATTCACTTCTTTAAAAGTAAAACTGCTACAGGGATTTTTATATTATTTTCAATAGCCATGTCTTTGGTTGCATTGATTTGACTTTGAACAAGCTGCTTTCTGTAAGCATTTTTAGTGGTTTAGCTTAGGTAACTGTGAAAAGAGATTATGTCTAAGTCTCCAAATAACACACAGATTTATATTAATGTTTAACAGTTCAAAATCCATTCTATTTTATGAAAAGTAGAAGTAAAATAATCTCAGACTCTTCAATAGCTGAAAAAACAAAAACCAGCCAAACAAAAAGGCCTTTTAGATCACTAGATCTAATCACAAAACTGGTAAATTCTGGAACTGTAAGCAAATGAGTAACTAGCAATGGTTATAAAAATCCACTATATAAGAATGGATGACTTAAAGGCTTAAACTTAACTTCATAAAAACTCAAAATTGTATTCAGTGAGAAATAACCCTCTAAATTCAGATACATGGAATTGTGTGTAATAACTGCATCTGGGTGGATCTGTCAGAAAGTATCTTACACATCAGTGTCCTTGGTGCACAGTTAAAGCTTCCTAAAATACAGGTTTTATTCTGCTTTTCTCATATCAAATCTTGCTACTATTCCTCTTGCAAGCAATTAAAATAACTGAAGCTGTTAAAATATTTTTATTTGCTATTTTTAGAAGAAAACCTTATTTTTTTTTTTTGTTTAACAGCATTACTCAAGCAACAAATTGACAATATTCCCGCCCTCATAACGAGATACTTACTGCAAAGACAGCACTGGAAATTCAGAAACAAAAATTCTGTGAACAACCCGTGGAGCTTCAGCTTCCGTAACGTCAAGGAAATAGATTTGACCTCTTTTGGTCCCTACAGCAACGCTGTTGGAGGAGGGACAGCAAGCCATAGCAGTTGCCTAGTTGAGAAGTAAAAGATACTTAACAGTTCCATATCTCTCTATATATTATCCTACATGTCAGTACCCATTTTCTTTTACTATTTAAAAAAATTTGGAGAAGAAACCTTCAATGGTTTATCTAAAAAATAAACAAGGACAGTTTTAGAGACATTACAGGGATTTTACCTATGTTTTGTATCTACATATCAACAGATAATTCTGTGCTCCCCAGAAAATAAAATTAAATCGACTATCCATATTTTAAGTTAAAGAAGTTCCACCTAAATAAAACAGTGAATGCATTGTTACATGTACAGGTGTAACAGGAAGTGATTTTTTTTTCTTACTAGGTCAGATTTCAGGTTTTGCATGCACCTTAAATCAGGGCAAAGCATTAACAGTTTGAAAAACTTATATCAACTCCATTCTTAAAACCTGTTTTTCAGATCAGTCATGGAATTGAGTTTTTATACACCTGAAACTTTTCTTCTGGTTATGACACTCGTTAAAATTAAAAAGTAATAAAGTAATACCATAAAAATTGTGATTATTATTTACAAATATGTGCTTAAAGACAGACCACAAGGACATGAGGTTGAAATGTTTCCTCTGCTTTATGGCCAGGTTAAATACAAAATTAGTTCAAGGAAACATTCTGAAAGACAATCTTTTTAAAATCTGTTTCAAATCTGTTTCATGGATTGTTTAAAGACACTACTGAGCTTTCCTTATCACTGCTTGATCCAAATCTGTGGAATATTATGCTATGAATTGAAAAATATTAGAGAAAACTTTAAGTATTAGTCACCATATAAGCTCCTGGTTACACATACCTGAACATTAAGGTTTAGCTTGCTGAGGCCAGTTCCATCTTTTAGCAACCAAACTTGTACTTCACCTGAAATTGTTATAGACTGTTGAAGAGAGAAAAACATAGTCAAAGGAGGGTGGAAAAACCAAATAGCCTGGAAGTGACTGGTGATCTCCTATAAAGTATAGATTCAGCTAACGTCTGAGCACAGCAAATCAAAGGCCACTAGTTTTACTTGCAGTTATCTTGCTTTCCCATTAAGTCCAGTTGCTGCAAGGTGCACCTGCCTAAGGAAAACTTATAACAATTTTTGTGAATTGCTGCAACGATAGGAATGGTTTTTAAGCAGAATGAGACAATCGAGGCCAAAACATGTAAGCTTGATCAATATTAGCACTTCCACCATTCAGCCAGCAATAGAAAAACTTGTTTATAATTTTCTTTGCAGAAGAAATCAGTTAAGAACAGGTCTTGTTTTCCCACATGAAAAAAGATATATATCATAATGGAGCTTGAGTTCTTGTCTACAGGCATTTTTCTAATTCCACAGTAAAGTATAGCTAGACCAATCAACCCTCACATTGCTCATTGAGAGTTAGGTAAAATCTATCATTCCCATGTTAACAACAAACAAACAGATTCAGCAAATCTGATTAAGACCCCAGGTTCCTAGGCTGGTTATTTGAAGAATTAATGGCCTGGAGATGAACTGCTGGCTAAAATATGTCTGGCAGGAGTCAAAGACATAGGAGGAAAGCAAGGAATTTCTCATAATGGACAGATGAGTAAGACCTTTCTTGTTCCTGGACCCAGGACAGAGGCATCTCTCAGGCTGGTCCAATTCGTGCTGAAGGCTGAAAAGATAAGTAGGAATTTCTTGTTCCAACATCTATTTCCTGAACTGAATCCACCTTTTGCTCTGCTATGTTCCTGAACATAGTGAGTCACACAAATAAGCAGCAGAACCTATATGACATTTTAGCAATCTGTGAATTATTTACCCTGCATTCTAGGGCAAGTTCTGACCCTTCTATAGGCCATACCTGAATTAATGCCATTTACTTCTGTAACAAGTATCAGACAGTCCCAATCTCTGCAACGCTTTAGATTCTGGGCCTTAGCAACGTACTGGTTACCTGAAAAAAAGCCACTATTATATATAAAACAGAATACCGTTTCTTACCACACAGTACTTGTTCCCTGGAAGAAAATCAGCTGCCAGAAAACAACTTCTGCATGTGTCCAGGAGTTTGACAGCTTCTCCACTATGTGCAGGTTTGTAAGTATAGAGTGTCCCCTGAAAAAAAGAGAAATAATTCATCACTGGCCTATGAAAGTTTTCATTAAGACCTTCTTAAGACTTCAACAAAAAAATAGCCATCTTTCTAAGCTTCACTCTTTAAAGTTTTATATTTGATTCTAAACTGAGGTAAAAAGTGCCCAGCAGAATTCTCATTAAATCAATGGATTATATTGACACTAGCTGAAGATCAGGTTAATTCATTTTAGAGTGATCCAGCCAGTCGCATTCTCAAAAAGTTCTGTTTCTCAAAATTGCTTTAATAAAATAATTTAAAACCACTCTATTTCATGTCACTCCAGGACGCAATAAATATTCTAAACCAATATAAAATACATATCATAAATCTTAAGCTTTAAGAGATGTTTTTATCTAAAGATCTCAAAGCCTCTTAGAAACAATTCATAACTAACACTAAGATTTTAGATCATCTTATTTTACAAAAGGAGAATGAAATCAGTGTGACTGAAGTTATCATTGCATTGCTGTCCTGAATACAGAACCTCCTGACATGCTCAAAAAACATTTTAAGAGCTTAAAAAATGACAATTTCAACAATTAAAAGTCTACAAGAAAGGTAGAATTTCAGGATTTGGGACCCTTGTGTAAACACCTGTACATCAACATGGTCAAAGAAGGATCTTGGACTGGGTTGCCAGACAAATTCAGGTACATGAACAGAACAGCTCTACTGCATAGCCACAGTAGATCTGATGTACACAAGTTACTCTTTTCTTACTGGGCAGGCACACATTAAGCCTAGAGCTCATGCTCAGTTGGTCCAATGTGACCTGAACACACTACAGACCCTAAAGTTACTCCACTGTACACACAAAAGTGTTTATGTTGGGAAATCTCAGCATCAGGTACTGTATCATTCACCACCTGTACGAGACAAACATTCTGTGCTTCATTAAGTCTTTCCAATCTTTCATTAAAAAACACAAGCTGTTTTTGCCTCTAATATAATTTGTGACTTGTGTGATTACATTGCAGACATTTCATGCTAATGATATCAGCATACACATGTAGCATCATAGGAACATCCCATTATGTCATGCCATTATCTCAAATGCTGTACCTGGTCAGTGACAAGCAGAAGTACAGTGTAATCAGGGGAGAATATGAGGCTGGATATGGGTTGTAAGATATCAGCATAGATTTTCATCTCGTACTGCAGACCTTTGATTTGATAAAAGAACAAAATGCCCTCCTGTGCAGAAAAATACAAATCCACATGAGGTCTGGGTTATTTCTCTGGCAAAGTGAACTGCAAGAAGTTCTGTAAAATCTCTAAACTAACAGCGTTTAACTGTATCCCATCATTAACAGACTCATTTGCCTTTAGGGTATTTAAATCCGGTGTGTTTTTACCCTGGGTAATAAATCTACTGAAAAATGAAGGTATTCTTTAATACAAGTCTTAGTAACAGTCCATGCCTGATAAAAACGGACTCTTTCATCAGTTAATTCCTCAGATTTCATATTGATTTTTTTTTGAGACAGAATAAGGATTTGTCCCACTCTGAAGCAGTAACGTACAGTGGTATTGTCAGTTTGGGTTAAATATTGAGTTAAGAGTTGAACAGAACAATTTGGCAGTTCCCTCAGCCATTTTCTCTCTTGCTTTTTGTCCATCCTCCTTTTCTGTTCCTCTAGAATACTCCTTATCTTTTGTTAAAAGAAAGATTGTCCTCTTCTATTGCTTCTTTGACCACAAAAATAGAATCCCTTCTCGCCCTGCTCCCTTCCAATTTCTTGTCTCAAGTCTTAACAAAGAAAATACATACATCAGAGAGGACCCTTATAGCTCTGCAGCCCTCCACTTTTTTTCTAACTCCCGTCTTTGTGGTGAACTCTGCAAATATGCTCCATTTGAACATTCTTTGATTTTCACACAGTAAGCTAAAAGCATAAAAGATGCCTTACACTTCCAGCTGCGTACAGTCCCTCGTTACAAAATGCCATGCCAAATAAAACTGGTTTTTGCAGATCCGTTGGTTTATCACCTGAGAGCACAAAACAACATAAAACATCAAATTTGATTTATTGCAACAATGTGTCTCAACTTCAAAACTGAGATGATTTCCTAATTGTGAGTAAAAAGGTTTTGTGGGCTAAATATTCTTTGGACATTGGCTGTGATTAATGAAGCAGAAGGTTGGTATACATAATTTGAAGTGACAGCACTACTGTGGTGAACTAGAAATTTGAGAAATCATTTGACTTTTGTAAAGGCTGCTAAATAGCCACATTAAAGTTGTTCAATAACAGAATCATTTATGTTGGAAGGGACCCTAGAAGTCCTCTGATCCAATCTCATGATTGGCACAGAGCCAACTTCAAACAGAGCCAACTTCAAAGTTAGATCATGCTGTCCAGAGTCACATGCAGCTGAGATTTGAATATACGCAAGAGTGGAATTTCCATAGCTTCTTGGTGCAATTTGTACCAGTGTCTGACTAGCTTCACTGTGAAAATGTTTTTATTCCTAGTATCTACCCAGAATTTCCATTGTCCTTTGCCTGTCTGGTTCCATCTTCTCTCTAACCTTTCATTAAGTAGGTAAAGCAACAGTAAAATCCCACATTTCTGTTTCTTCAGGCTGAATAAACATGGTTCTCTCAGACTACCTTTGTGTGTTGGATACTGAGACTCTGCAATAATCTTTGTGGCCCTGTGATGAACTTCCATTATGTGATTATCTTTTTTCTACTGTGGAGCCCAAAACAGTGTTTGAAACAACTCCCTAAATACTTACTCAAGTAAATTTCAAGTGATTGCAGTTCTAAAAAAAAGTTACTAAAACTAAGCAGTAGGGAACCTATTCTAGCATCCTTATTCCAATGTAAATTAGGATGAAGAGAAATTATTTCCCTACCACTGTTTTTCCTGAGGCTATGCATTTGGTTGTCCATTAGCAAAAAAGCTATTAATCATTTGTCATGTAAACATATAAAAAATTGCCATCAATATGTCTTACAGAGGCCAGTGTGAGCAGAGTTTTTCTAACCAGTGGCTTCCAGCTGTACTCTCATTTTTACTCCCAGACATAGACATCAGTGGTGCTATTAGCTTAATTTGAACATGGAAATACCTTTCTTTCTCTGTACTTCTTTATGAACATACGATACCACATCCGATATTTTACGCAGGTGATCTGCAGAAGAGAAAACAACTTATAACATCAACCTTGTTTATATGTCAATATTGCAGTAAAAGTCAGCTGTATTCCAGTCTACCAAACAATAGCCCAGGTTCAGTACACTGAATCTTCCCCAACATCTGTCATTTCCATCATTTATGTAGCTGAGCAGGCACAATCTTTGTCTGATTGAGCTTACAGCTGTAAAAGGGAATAGCAATACTTGGCATGGAGAGTGGTACAGATGCAGATTTATATATCTTCTAGTGCTAAGTGCTGGTATTCTTATTTCTAACGTGGGTTTGGGTTTTTTTATTTGATGTACTTATGAAGGAAACTTCAGTCAATTTCATAAAAATGCCCAAGTGAAATGTTGTGGCTGCTTATGGTTCTGTTTGCAACACCTTAATGGGAATTTAGCATGTGCTTAAAGCTGGACATGCACTTAAGCTTTCTGCTAAACAGATACAGGTTGCAGTATGCTTTATATTAAGCAGAAGGTTCATTATAATATGAATACAGATAGCTGTGTTTGTTAGCCAGTTTCAGGACAGGACTCAAAGAAGAATATACAGATCAATGAAAAGCCCAGATGGCAAATATTCTTGTTTCTTTCCACTGAAGTGCCAAACATTTTTGGTCACACCTCAGCTTTTTATTTGTTGATGATTTCCGGCTCTTGATTTGGTAAGCTTAAAACTCTGATAAATTCAAAAGCAGAGAAATAATGCTGGTTTGTTGGGGTATTTTTATGAGCAGCCTTCCATTTCTGTGTTAACTATTACAGCACTTTGGGAATGTCAGGGAAACTTGCTGCAGCTTAAAACCCCATGTATTACATGACAAAACAAGAAAACAAATTATCACTATCCTGTCTATAATAGAATCATAGAATCATTAGGTTGAAAAGGACCTTTAAGATCATCGAGTCCCACCATAAACCTAACACTCTCAAGTCTACCACTAAGCCATGTCCCTAAGTGCCACATCTACAGGCTTTTTTAAATACCTCCAGGGATGGTGACTCCACCACTTCCCTGGGCAGCCTGTTCCAGTGCTTGACAACCTCTTTGGTGAAGAAATTTTTCCTAATATCCAGTCTGATTCAGTGTTTATTAGTGAAACAGTTCTATGCTGGTCTAAAACAGGATATTACCCAGCTGTAGGGCTAGGGAGAATCATATTCCAGTACTCCTCTTAGACCTGACTGAACCAGTGAACTTCATGGACACAGTTGGACTGACACCTTCCATCCCTGCAAAGGATGATAGGCACAGGCTGCCACTGCCAAAACATTTTATGTCAGCTGTGTCTCACTGTCCTCCATCTTGGGAGTGCTCTGAATGGTCACAGAAGGGTAGCATGTGGCATTCTATTAAGCAACATTACCTTAAATTCAGCGTTGTTGTTTGAAGACTCATAATGAGTCTTCAAAGATATGTTCTAACATCATCTAACACACCAAATGAGGACAATCCAATATTTCATGCAAAATAAAATAAAGTTTTGGTATTACCTAATAGTAAAAAGACTCTGTATAGCTGGTATATTAATAATTTAACATTAATCTTGTAGGACTGGTTAATAAGATCTGGACCCCTAGAAATATTGTTCATTTTATCAGTTTTGATAAAAATGAAAGCCAAAAGAGAAACCCAAATAGAAGTTCAAAAGCTATTTCAAATGCTTATCATACTAATAAGAGAAAAATGGTTCTACAATATAGCTTTACAATTTCTGTATGGTACGCAATAGGAGAACAGAAGGAAACAGAAAAAGCTTTCACTGATCCACTTTCCTCACTACTTGAATAAAATACACAATGCAGCTATTTCTTACCAGGCAGAGGTTTTTGTTGAAGAACAGAAACACCACATGTCTCAGCATCAATTGCCAAAACATATCCTTCTTTGCAGCCCACATAAACTTCTGAGGTTGCAGACCAGCAGTGGGCAGTTGGATGCAGTAAAGGCTTTATATAATTTCTAGGCTTCAGCACAAAAAGAAACAAATTCAATCAACAATTGGCAAGTATCTGTACAAGCAGTTACATACATTTAAGGCAAAAAAATAAAAGATCATTAACTTACAGAGCCTGACCACTTGTATAACATCACCCTTACTTTATTCAGTCATTTGTTCACTGAGGCTTGCAACTTGAGAAACAAGAACATTTTTCCAGAAAAGTCTATGTCTGGAGATAGTTTCTTCAAGGGAAAAAATATCTGTTATGGATTCTTGTCATGAAAAATTTCATAAAAAGACAATGTAATAAAATGGTTCTGGGGAAGAAGTGGAGTTAAGTTGGCTTGTCATGGTAAAGCATGCTAAGGAAAACTCAGGCGCCCATTGTAAGGAATGTTGAAACAAAACTAAATCAATGTAATTCAAGAAAGAAAAGGATTGAAAGGAGGAGATTTCAATTCCTTTCACTCTGCTGCCCCGTTGTGGTTACACCTTGGTACATACCCAGCCTCAGAAGCTTGTTCCAGAGTATGGAACCCTAACACATTTCAAAGAAGCAAACAGCACTTGCAATGGGCTTGCTTTTCTTCCTTGCCTCTCGCACCACTTATGAGTGGGCGACAGCCTCCAAGGATGATGTAATATAGGTTGAGGGCAGCTCCTTCAGTAATAGCCTAAATAAATGGTTCTCCACTTTGGATGTTCACATCAATATGAAAAACATTGATCTCAACTAGCTCTGATTTTGTGACAAAGAACAAAAACCCTTCTGTCAAATACTGTGGAGATAGTGAGAGCTTTGTCAGGCCATGATACCATTCCCACTGCATTCAGCTGAATGCACCTCATGAGCCATCACAGGAGAAGCAGGATGTCTCTTATTAATTGAAAAAACACTGATGATAGGAGAGAGGAAAATAAGGTTATTTTCCTCTACAAATGTCGAGGCACACATTCTAGGCCAGAGTCAGACAACTGCTCATGGACATTAGTAATGGTGCACAAATCATTAGTGCTAATAACTATTGATACATCTGCCACAGCAGCCTGTCAATGTGCAGAGACAATGAAGAACAGGAGTTACAGCAGCTCTATAATGGACAGCCTCGTCCATTACAGCAACTGTAATCTGAAGATATATGGATATCTGAGGAACACAGCAAGTTCAGTCATTTCAATCTCTCTCAAAGTTCCTGCATTAGACACTTTTCAACACAAGGGTCTTGATAAAACATGATTTCAAAGGAGTATCTTCTCCATCAAGCATATTCTCATCAACTTGTGTGGGAACTGCTTTGCCAAAGCCATATGTTCTATGCTGGAGTGCTGGAGCGCCTGACAAGACATATGCATGTGATTCCTCCCCAGTGTGGGGGGTTACAAGACCTACTGGTGGCTCGGTTTTTCTGCTAGATTAGAGATGAAATACATGTACACAGGCATGCACAGAGGGGAGAATTAGTGCTGTAAGGCACAATAAATGCAAGCCCTGCAAAAAATTACACAGATACTATAGTCTGGAGCAAGGTGAAAACATGCAAGAAATTGGTTCAGTCTCTCCTAGAGCTAAACAGTAAGTGTAGCACCTCAGAACTTATAGGAAACAATATAGCACCACAAGAAGAAAAGAAACAACAGCAGCATGCATTTCTGAAAAAAAAACAACCCCACCTAAATTCTTTCCTTCCTAAAGAACCTGTTGTTCATTACCTTGTCAATATTCTCAACCTACATACACCGACCTAGGGAATTTGGACAGTAAATAACTACCAAAATATTTATCATGTAATTTGAAAGAAAAGGAAATCTTCATCAAAGACTAGTAGAACAATCTACTCTTACTCTAGGAATATTTCTAAAGAGAACATGATAATCTTGAAGGTGCTAAAAAGAAACCCAGGTTTCTCTGAAAGCAGTTAGGAATGCAAAGAACTTATAGTGGTTTCTAGTGTAGAATGGTTTGGTTTGGAAAGGACCTTAAGATCACCTAGTTCCAACCCTCCTGCCATGGGAAGGGACACATCTCCCACTTGATGAGGTTGTTCAAGTTCCTGCCCAACCTTTTCAACCAAGTATGGTTGAGAGCACAAACTTTTTCCATGTGGAAAAGTTCGTGACATGATTCCGCAAGTTCAAGCAGAAGAACCTAGCATTTCTGAATGGAATAGCATCCATTCAAGGACAAAAAAATTCTATTAAGCCTCAGAGACCTAACATGGTAGTTGTTTTTTTTTTTTGTCCCCAATACCTCTTGTAGTTCACCTTATAGGCTAAAGAACAAATTGGGTTTTGCAGTTCATCATCTGTACATAATACAAGAGGCAGTAAGGCAGAAGAAAAAGGCAATGCCCCTGATGAGCATTTTCATTTTCTACGTACTAAGCAATCTGAAATAAAAGCAGCTCGTGTGTAAACAGAATCAGTGAATGACGTTTGTTTGTAGTTACTGATTGTGCTGGAAACCAAGGGCATCAGCAGGTACACAGTGAAAAACTTCTGTGAATCTGAATGCATGAAGCTATGAAAAGACGATGAAGTCAGGAAAGCATCATTCCATGTTTTCCTTTTTTATTTTGCTTTATAAGAAAAGTTTATGGCAGAAACCTGTGGTATACTAACCTGGTAATACAGACCTCACATTTATCCAATGAAAAGACTTAGTATAATGCCAGTAACATCTTATACATGGTAGTTTGGGCATCTCTTACATATCACAAGCAACCACAAAGAAATTGATGGTATTAATCTTAGAGGAGAATCCCAGATTTGCAAGTTAAATGTTTTCACACTGGTAGATGCTTCTGGCTGATAGTCAAGTGAAGGTAAATTTCAAAGTGGGAACAGTTTTGAGGCCTCTCCAAAGAGGCATCTCAAGGGAAGCTAACAAGTAAATAATCAAATAAAAAGTGAGACAAACAGGCAAGCCCAACAGTGACAGTGGTATTGGAGTGTATTTCAGACGCAGGGGTTGCTGTTTGGAATGAAGCCTTCCATGTTTCCATAGCTTGTGACGTTTCAGTCAAAAAGTAAACAACTCCCAAAGGGAAGTAAGGATACCTGAAGGTTACTATCAGTTTAGCCCAGGAATAGGTTTTCAGGGTTTTGGCAGGGCATATTAGCTTGGTCATGGTTAAATGCTTACATGCTTATACCGCTTCTGGGATACAGATTAGTACCTCCACTGTGCAGATATAAGACTATGCTAGGACCTGTGCAGTACCAGCATGACTTCTAAGCCTCCTGTCAAAATGGATTTAAGAAGTATTATTGAGACAACAGATCTATTTACTGGGTTGTACCTGTTTAACAGACATTAGATTATTAACACCTATTTGCATAAAAAGGTATAATGACTTGGAATAGTAAAAAGGAAAAAAAACCCACTAATTACCATGAATGTTTCTGCTTCATCTCCTGCCAGTCCAGCAATAGCTGAAACTGGTAAAAGAGGACCATAGTATGGGTCTTCATCGTAAGAAATTGGGAAAAACAAATCTGTATGATGACTCACAGTCCCTTGTACATCAGGGAGTTCCACAGGGCTGTAGAAAAGCAAGAGACACTGTCTGAGGAGAAGAAATAAAATGAATAGTAAATGCCGATACAAAATTGAGAAGCAGGTTTTCAAAAGTTTGAGACACCATCACATTTAAGGGGCTTTGCTTCTGTGAGAGTAATGAAGGATTGTTGTAGACAATCATTCCACGCAGCACATACCATTTTACTGAAAAGTAATAGTAAGGCTACTACAAAAGAGGAATGTTCCTAAGGCACAGAAATGGATTGCCATGTTCAAGCTCAGTCTCTTCTTCTTGCCTTGTATAAACAACCATTCTGTGCTATTATTTCCTTATTAACCAGGATTAGTAAAGTGACACACTTAACTTGCATATGCTGTGAGGATTCCTGATTAATGTTTACTTGTAGAAAGTTTAATGATGATGAAAAATTAGTAGCAGTATTTGCCTGTTGTACTCCAGAAATTGGTATCTGAGTAGCTGTTACAACGCCTCTACTGAATGCAATGAAAAGTGAGAAAAAAAGAGAATGCATGTATTTTCACACATGTACTCTATACTGACAAGAGGCAAAAACCCCTTCAGTATTCTTTTCAGATCTCAAATTAAGGCCTTGTCTATACTTTCACTAGTATAGGGCAATAGTTGGCAATATATTCATTGTTAACATACGAGTTCTATACCAACCTCAAAAAACATTTTTGCATAAATAAATTCTACGTTTGCTGTGCTCAGGGAATTGCATTGACAGAGCCACCCGCTCTGGACCAGTAAATTGGCCACACAAGGTGGAAATCACACAGAAAATTGATACCGCTTTTGGTACAATTTGTGAATAAAACAGCGTATTGTGTAACTATGCTTACTAGGAAGAAACTTGATCCAAATGTGGTGATTTCATAGCTACAAAAGCAATACTCAACACAGCCACTTGCAGGAAAGTAGTCCAGCTACTACCTTAATTCAGTTATGCAGCTTTTGATGGAGGCTGCCAAGTCAGTTGATTAGTATTAGCTTCATGATGTGTATAATCTGGACATGTGAGCGCTAAGACATTAAATCATAAATTCAATTAACTTGACTTACCAGATAGATCCACACTGGTGGTGATTTAGCAATTACTGATTACAATTGCTTGGTGAACTAAATTGGATTAAATTCTTTGTGAACAGATGTAGGTTGCTAGTTTTAGTTATTAAACAATTAAATTTTTCTCTTAACCTAAAGGGTCTTCCACTCACTTTTGCTTCAGATGATGTTCATCATTATTCCTTTCAATATGCCAGATAGTAACATTGCTCTCATCAACAAGACAGAGTTGTTGCCAGTTCATAGGGTTAAAACTCATAGATGTCGCTGTTACCCCTGGCTGAGACTTGCTGCAAAGGAGGATATTTTCTTGCCAGTTCCTTCATTAACAAGAGTAAAAGAAAATCAAATCCATTAAATAAGTCAAAAACATTCATGCTAAAGATCTGGATGTGGTTATGACTGATTTTCAAGATCAAGTTTGGAAACCAAATATTTTGACACTGACAAAAAATTTCTACTGTCAAACAAGTTAGGTCCTCGTGAGAGTGCAAAGGTTAATTAGCCACACTGAAAATTATTACTGCTACAAAAATATTGAATAGTAAAATGACTTTGAAAACTGCCATTTTAGAAACCTTATCATGCACTTCCTTTTGTGAAAAGACCAACAGACTCATGAGACATGGATCTTTTTCCATCAGTTCCATCAGTGACTACTTGAATCGTCCAAACAATCAACTCTTTAGCATCCCAGACCTCAGCCTTGCTTTTCCAACCCATGCTTTTCCATGCTTTTCAATGCTTGCAAGCTTGCAGTTGGGAGGGATTATTATTAGGAAATAAACCACAGTCAGCCCCTGATTGTCTATGGATTAATTACTTAGGTAATACAATAACTGTGCTGTGAATGCAGACACACAAGCTACGGCTGCATTAACTAACATGAGCACAAACCAGCAGAATTCGTGTAGGGCTGTTATGTATAGCTGACACAAGGCTAGGAATCTGCTTTCCACTGAATTTCCTTTTGTCCAGTGTAACCTATTTTATGTTCTCGTAATCGTATTTCTCCATTATCTAGATTAATTCTTGACTGCATTTGCATTTTTAGTTGCTGTCCAAGAACTGATTAACATCATTTGAAGCAAATGGGTAAAACTGCTTCTTAATTTATTGGATGATATATCTGACTGTTAATCTAAATCACATTTACAGCTTTAGTATTTATCTTTACTGCTGAGAGGAAACAAAACCTAAAATGCATACACTGCTGTAAATGGATTTAGTATAATCCTGGTGTTCTGGCCTGCAATAATTTCACTTACATAAGCAGGTCAGGATGCAAGACAATGGTTAATATTGATGGCACATGCAAAAAATGGGAAGTATTCATACATACACAGTAACTCTCATCAATATTACAGAAAGCTATAAGCTGCAATCCTGACTTAAAAAGATATCAGTGTAGCTCTTTCTCTAAAGATCTGTCAGCATGTTCTCATCTCATACCTAACAGATAGTGCCAACACTCTTTTATAGTAGATAAAATACTAAGATCTGAAACTATATAGTACATGTATCTGAAAAAGAATCTGGCATTAAGCCTCCCCTTTGAACAGAACAGAATAAAGATCTAGGGATAAAATATCTTAGATGAAAGGCAGCTTTTAGTTATCCATAAGCTTTCTATATTTTGAGACTGACATAACTTTCAAAACATCTTTTATACCTCTGATTCCAAACTGCTTAAAATACAGGAACTCTGCAATCATTATATTACAATTACATATTGAGATCTCTCATCTGTACACATACGTTTCTACAAAGAATGAATAATATAATCCAATTGCAAAAAGGGAGGTCCTGATCTTACAGTAATTTCACATACTTCAGCAGAGCTCAAGTTATTATAAATTCTATGTTTAATGCAGTAAGGTAATTCTATTTTACTACTAAATTCTTTCTGACTGGAATCTGGGATGGTTCTTTCATGAGAATTAGCTGCTGATAGCCATATTCAGGCTGATTCAAATAGGTTTAACTTGTTTGGCCTTGGGAATTACCACTACTTTAAAGCATTCAAACATTTCTAGATATTTCCAGTTTAAAGAACAATCTAAAGAAGTTTTTCAAGATGGTGGATTTTTGTTCAAGTGTACGCAATGAAAACGTTAGATCACGTGTGTTATTTCTGCTCTAAGTGACAAACATGTAAGCTCTTCAGGCCAGTGAGGCATCTGTAATTCCATCTACTATCACTACTAAAATTCTGAAGTTACAGGAGTGTCTGCCTCTTCAGTAATCATT
>JARCZZ010046076.1:17709-34834 GCA_030323915.1 Brotogeris chrysoptera | reverse complement strand
CTTCCTCATATCCAATCTAAACTTCCCCTGTTTAAGTTTGAACCCGTTACCCCTTGTTCTATCACTACAGTCCCTAATGAAGAGTCCCTCCTCAGCACCCTTATAGGCCCCCCTTCAGATAGATACTGGAAGGCTGCTATGAGATCATCTTGGACTGTATCTAGCTATGTATTTTCTAAGGCTAACCTTAAGCCAAAGAGACTGAGGTTGTGTAGTCACACACTCTGCACAAGTAAAATGTGGATAATATTACACTTATTTTTCTAAACTTGAATATTACGCAAATAATGGTGGTAGTGAAAAATAATAGTATGAGTTTCAATTACTGGTATAGTGGTTTTAGATCAGTAACTTCACATGGTTTATAGGAAGCAGGTAGACAGCTGATTCCTAATTTCACAGATGGAGAGACTTAGATACAGGGAGGTACAAAAAAGCACTCTAATTCAGACCAGTGCAAGTTGCATGTATGCCTAAATGACTTTATTTTCATGGTTGTGGTAAACCTACCAGTAACTTTAAAGTGTCAGGTGCTAAATTGTCTTTTGTTTGGAATGATCTTGCTATGGTCTTACTAGTTTAAGTTTCTTAATCAGGTCCATGATGGATTTGTGTTGATAAAAGCAAGAGTAGAACACATCTGTGACACTATTTAATCTATGTTGTTTGCAAACTGCCAGTATTCTACATTGAATTCTTTACAAAAGGCATGAGTATTACCTATTGAAAGACCATTCCAATACACATGAGCGCATGTTCCACAGAACAATATTCTAAGTCAGGTTTTGTTCCTTAGCTCAGAGTTGTTTCAATCTAGTGCCTGGGTACCCAAACCAAGTTTTTCTCCTTCATATTTATCCTCTGCTTACCCTAGAGGATAGGACTGAATTAGTGGCAGAATTATGCTATTTCCCTGTGTCCTGTGGGGATTGAACTATCAACAACTCACTGCTTTGGGAAATCTTTACAGCTGTGAGTCAGAGATGACCTTTTCTGAGACAGACTGAAGGCTTCAGCAGAGGCGTGAAGTTGACCTTGAATTGTGAACTAAACTTTTTCACTTCGATCTCTTGTGGCACTTATCATTAGGATGTGGCTCTATTTGTGACATGCTGTGACAATGAGGTTCCATGCACCTTTTAAGAAAATATGATACATACACTTCATAAGTCTTGGTTTTATCCTGTAATAAACATCCTATGACAGATATATGTAGACAGTTAATTGTTTCCTGTCCTTACTGAGCCAAAATCTTGAGCTTTCCAGGCATACTTGATGTGTTTGAGCAAAATCATGATCACAAACAATATAAATAAGCAAAACACATCCTTATAAACTGTTGTGTTTGATCTTCCTTGTTCTATATGTGAAGAGATGCACTTGGCACATAGTGTAGGTGGCTGCCATGAAGAAGTTTTTTTTAAGTTCCTTATTTTTAGGGCTGACTCCAGCTCATGATCCATATGGAAAGTTCATCATAAGATTATAAAATCTGTCACTAATGTAGGCTGAAAGATGAACTTATGTAATGGTGGGACCACTTCACAGTCTTTCACCACTAGCAGAGTGAAGAAATGTCATCACATCTGTATGTGATTTTAAAAAGTAGAGGTCTACTTTTTATTGCTTGCCATGGTACACAATCTTAGCTGTATGAGAGAAGCCTTGGGTGGGCAATGCTCTTCAAGCACGTACTATGACTGAGGTAAATGTTAGAATTTCCTAAGCAGAGGAATATTTCAAATAAGGTAATTATAATTTTCTTCATCAGAAAAAGAGATGCATAACTTCTACCCTTGATGAACTGTTTCCTCAAGTAAAGAATATAAACATTTATCCTCAGGGTACTTCTTTCAGAAGCTGAAGAATCAGTAGTTAACTATGCTAGGGGCTGTTCTGAAGAAGCCATTTTGCAGTCTGCAGCACACCTTCCTATTTCTGTGAATTTTGGATAGCCAAACTGTGTATTCTTGTGGAGCCATTAAATAATGCTTCTCTATTTATTATTGTTGCTGCTATTGAGTTGAATGGTTGTGATGTATTTTTAAAACGTCCCAGTTGTAATAACTCTTCTAATTAGATAAGCATATTATTCTATATCTTGGGTTGTTGTTTATATTTGTATGACACAAAGGTATTACACAATGGATAGCAACACAAAAGACTATTCAGCTGTGCCACATTTGACACTTTAACAAACGATTGAATCAGTTGCAAATAGTCCAGATGAGAGAAGGAAGAATGGTCCAAAATGAGTTTTTTGTTTCAGTTTGTTTTTTGTTTGGTTTGGTTTGGATTTTAGTTTTGGTGGGTTTTGTTGTTGATCCCCCCCCCCCCCTTTTACTTTGCTTTGATTTTTTTGTTTGTTTGTTTGGGGTTTATACAAAATAACCCCATCACAAAAAAAGCCAAAACAACAAGCCCTGCTGTAGAAGGAGGACAGGTTGAACAAATTTCTGATATTTTTAACTTATAGAAAAAAAAAAAAACACATCAATTTTTAAATATATAAAAAGCTGTTACAAAGAATAATGAAAAGCTCTGTTTCTTGATATATGGTGGGTATGACAGGAAGCAGCAGGCTTAAATTCCATCATGAGGAATTCCGATTAGATAGTAGAAGTGTTTCCAGTCAGGAAAAAATTCGCTTCCTGGGAAGGCTGTGAATTTACCATCACTTGAAAGAGAGCGGCAACTGTCAGGAATAAAGGAACTCATATTACATTTGGGGCAGATTGATAATCACAGTGATCCCTTGAGAACCCTTTCAGTCTGATTTTGCAGCATAGAATCATAAATCTATGACAACAGAAATCTAGTTTACCTAGCAAGTGTGAACCCCACAAAGCATAATTTTTTACACACTTGTGTTTGAACTGTGACTTAAGCTCTACAGAAATGCCTGAGCTTTGTCCCACTTCACATCAGGCATCTTTCATATGCCAAAACTACAGTGAAGAGACACCTTCACCAAACTTCCAACCAAATCAAACCACCCATTTTGTAATTTACCTGTAGCTAAAGTTGTCATTCAAAGTCTATGAATTAGTAAGTCATGCACCTTCATCTGTAATACAGGTTCTTATCTGTGGAAGCTCTATTTTAAGCCTAATCCTCAAGACTCTATTCTTGGGTCTGTTATTATAAAGCATTTTCTTGCATATTTGGGGAGTCAATAAATCATTAAGCAAAATTACTCTTTTGCTGGAATGTAATGGTATTTTGTAATGGTATATGTAAGGGTTTTTTCCCTTAATTGTTTTACCTCAGTTACTCTCTTCAGGAGTTTGAATGCAACAGCTTTAATACAATACCAAAAATTAACTCCCTGAAGTTCTTATCAGAGTAACCAGAAGTTGAATTTCTGTATTTGTATCCACAAATGTTAAATAGTAATATTGTATCCCAGTTAGTCAGAAGCACTGGCAAGATTTCAGTAATCTAATACTAGGCACTGAACTATAAAAGCACGTTTGAAAAGTTTAAAATGAGTTATTTATTCAAGCATTGAAGAAGACATTTCCAATTTTGCCTTTCTATAATATTACCTTCTAGATGTTTTATACAGAGATGAAAAAATACAGTCATTGGAAAAAATTTAACTTCACACTTTCAAAGGTCTTTATGAAAGAAAACGTAGCCTCTGGCCATGGCACTTCTTAAGAAAGGATCATAATATTGACCCTATTGCTATATTTGCCCTTTTCTGTCCAGAAGCTGTTATTAATGATTATCAAAAGGTAGAGTAAACCGATAGCAAGTTCTATTTACCAGTAGTAAAGTTCAATCCTCATGGGAAATAAGTTCTTTCTAGAACTGGTGCAGTAGACTCTGAGGAGTGGGGTTTTTTTTAAAGATAATTCTATACTATAATAGCTAGTTTTCACATTTGGCTTTGCATAGGATAACATATTCCAAGTTTTATTTGATTTCTGGTTTACTGAAAAAACATGCAAGGGAGTAATCTTAATGGCAAAACAAAGCTCAACAAAGACTTTTTTTACAATCCCAAGTGTGGGATGACATTAATGCGTTCTTTTTATTCTAGATATCATTCCTATATTTATAATTAGGATTACTTAGGATTAATTAATATCTTATTAATTAGGATAACGCCCACACTTTATTGAAACATTCACATAAAATCTTTACGTGCTAGTAGGACAGAAATTCTAGTCAAAAGAATGGGAGATGCATCGTGATAAACCAAAGAGGTGTGAAATCTAAACGTTGGAGATTTGCTGTTTCTGCTTGGTGGACAATTCCTTCATTCTTGGAGAAACTGGTCATCCAAACTGACATAGCAATTTTCTGACTGGCTAAATGAGGACACTTTATATTTCTGAGGACAGCTTGACATTTTGGTACTCATTAGTTTAAAATGTCATCTGGAAAGAAATTGCATAAAATTTGGCACTTACAAACATTTGAGGGTTATTGCCAGAGAACACTTTTTGATTAGTTTTTATGTCTTTTTAACTCTCATTTAATAACGTGTAATTATGGCATTATGAAGGATATTTCTGTAAATGTATGTGACAAGTAATAAATGAGGATCATCTTAATTCTTCCATGTGTTGTCTAAGAGGAGGTTTGGATCTGGATAAAATAGCACAGCTCACTTATGAGTTGTCTTCATAGTCCTCAGGGCTTCTCACTATACACTTTCAGTATCAGTTAGAGTGGGACTAAAGAGTATTCCTACCTCCTCCTATATCAGAGATTAGAAATTAGACAAGTGCATGTGTTTTTTCTTATTTTCGGTCACAAAATCACTTTTGTTTCCCCTTATTGTATGTTTTATGTGTGATGCTCAATAGTGAAAGAGAAATGTGCTCACAGCATTTTGACTTGGATGAATAATGTGATGAGTAGGACGGCTGTTTCCTAAGGAGTGGATAGCAAATTAAAGTTTGCCTACCAAATCACAGGGTTAGCCCCTGAAGTATTGTTGGATGGAGCTGGATTGAGGCATTCCAAAAAGAAACAAAGTTCAGATTCAGAACCTTCCAGAAATGGAGTGGGTGCTTTAATAAGTCACTGTGAGTGTGTGCTGGAGAGCCTCTCAAGAAGGATGTGGTCAGCTATTCACTCCTGATAGCATGTGGGGTAGTGAAAACATGCAAGAAGGCTTATTTCTGTGAACTATATCACTGCACGTAATCAATGCTTAGGAGCAGAGAAATAGGCTAGCTGGCTGATTCTCCCATTAATTTGGAGGCAGGGTTTTTTAGTCAGTTGGTAAAACAAACTTAATGTAAATGATATTTTAGCCTAGCTCCATATGGGATCTTAACAAGACTCTGAATGAAGAAAAAGTAAACCTCTTTTAAAGACCTTTAATGATCTTGCATTAGTTTTTAAGCCATGTTTTTTGGCATTTTTTCCTCACAATATGGAGTACGGTATATTATTGCAGTAATTCTGTACGCTCCTAAAGCTAAAATATAATTTTGTTTTGCCTGAAATTTTACAGCTGTGTTCAGTTTATTAGAGCAATATTCCTTTAAGAAATCCGTAATAAGACCAGAAGATGAAAATAATTCAGCAATTACTGTTTAAAGCTTTAGGGCTAACCTATACATTAAGCTCAAAGTGAAAAATAGCCTTCAATGATGTGGGCTGGTATCCTGGCTGTGGTTGTGGAGGCTGCTTTTACATCTTTGGAAGGCCTTCAGGTTATTTCAAATTACAAAAGTATGAAACAGTCAGTATGAGGAAATGAAATTCTTGGAAATAATCCATAATCTGTCCATACCTCAGGCTTTTTACAAAAATCATCTCCTTTATCAAATTTTCAGGGGAAAAGATAAATAATTAAATGAAACATGTTATCATATTGAACACTTGAATGAATTGAAAGGATGTTGAATCATCAGTCAACAGTAAGAAAGTGCCTGAATTAATGTTGCCCACATAAACCTCGTGGATTCTTTTTTCTTTGCAGGAATCCCTTAGTACATAGCTATAATGATATTTGCTATAAAATATTTTCCAGAAGTCCTCCTTCTCATACCTTTCAAAAAATATATGATCCTGAAAGAACAATCATTCCATCTTATATCCTCATCAAATGCATATCTCTTGCCTTTTTTTGTTGCACTGTACATAAATCCAGCATCCTCATGTGTGACAATAGCTCACATCACTAACATGAGGGATAGCAATGAATATGTCTTTCCTATGATCCCAAATGCTTCTTCACAGAAAATTTCAGTCACACAGATGTCAGAAGAGATCAGACCTTTGTGTCCATTGAAAAGGCTATCTTCCCGAATGTGTTGCTGATTTCTAGTCCTGGATTTCCCTAGAAAGCAATCTCATGTTTAAGTTGCAAATTTTCAGTGCTTCTGCGGATCAGGCAATCCTAGTTACCTGAAGCTGGAACACCAGCTATGAGTGATACAGAATCTATTGACAGCTGTGAGTGGTTTAGTCTAAAGTATCTGGCCAGGGTCTTGTAAGTAGGATAGGGTTTAGCAGTGCGTAGCTGCCTACATCACAGGACTGTGCAACTTCTGCAATAAATGAGACAAAAATATTCCAGACATCAAACTCATTGTTCGCACCTTCTAGTTCTAAAGGGAACTGTACACCTTTGGTTTACACTTTTCACTGAAGCAGCCCTGCGGTGGATGTGTTTGGAGCTGGAATAAACAATTGTGATCTTGTCCATTCTCTGCATTCTTTTGCATCCAGGATTCTAAATTTAAAATACTCTCTGATACCAAAGAATCAAATAAAACAGTGATTTATTAATTTCTTACAGGTTCTCAGTTTTGCCTTCTTTTACAAATACATTTTTATTTTATGCAGCCAAGCCTATTGAGAATAAGAATGACAAGTGTGAATAAGGTCTCAATTTTAGACTTCATTCTAATTTTATGAATTAAGGCAACATTTCTTTAATACTGCAGTAAAATGTATGTTCTGAAATGAATGTACAATGGATTTGTTTACTAGTAGGCTTATTGTACCTGCAAATTGCTTCCTGGTTATAAAAACACTCCTAAGATGCTTATGTTGAAACATTTTCAAATTGCTCTAAATACAGTCAGAAAATTGGAAGGGTAAATATTGTCAGCAGTGATGGACCTCTGATGAAGTGATTAATTGTTTCTCTCCTACTTATAAACTTTACTGAGAGTGACCCTGCTAACAAATTAATATACTGATCTGTCTCCTAAGATGATAAAATCTGTATTTTTATCAGGTATGCAAAAAATCACGGCTCTCTGTAGAAGTGATGATGCCACAGGATGAATGAGTTTGAGGACGTACTGCCTTTATATGAGATAAAACATTTTCAAAGTTTGCTCATAAACCAGCAGGGATTTATAATGAAGTGGAATAGCTTTCTTAACAAGGTGATTCTGAATCTTAAATGTTAAATTCTTGGGATTTGTAAACTCTTAGAAGGCAAAGTGTAAGGATAGAATTTTCAAAGGGGAATTACATGTTGAATTTCTATTAACTAATACTTTAGGCAGTATTGAAAATCTCAATCTTACGTCACAAATGTCACCGAGGAATCAGCTCATTAACATGGTGGGTTCTGAGGTGAAAGGAATAGATGACACATAGTTTGGTTTTACAAAGAAGGTATTGGAAAAAAGGAGCAAGAGTTAGTGCTTCTACATATAAAATGAACTGATTCAATTAGGGATTTTTATCTTCCTAATTTTTCTCCTTTTATGTAATTGATTGAAAGTTTGACTTTTCACATCGTGGTGTACAGCAATGAGGAGGGAAGGGCATCCTTCTTCCTTTGCTCTCATGATTGGTAGCTCACTGTCCTGAGTTGTCCCTCTATCCTGGGACAACTAAGCTGGGGAGCAGAGGGCATTTTTTTGAAGGACATCCCTTTGTTTTCTGCTTATGCATACATGCGTGAAAAAGCAGAAATATTAGTCACAGAGCTAATGTGTCTTTGCAATTTAGACATGAAGTGCTAAGTTGTTGGAAGTAAATTAAGTTTAACCTGTGAAACTCTATGCTGAATGAGACATAATTATTTCACCTCTACCTTAGAGGCAGAGGTATTTGACCTTAAAATCAATCAAATAAAACATGTAGGTACCTAGGGAAATTTACACCCTTGGGAAACCAAGCATGATCTAAATATTGGCATTTGGTAGTGATGAAATAACTAAATGCTGTGTAAGTCACTTTGAGGTTTTATCTCTGGGGTTTTATAAAAGCCTTACCATGTAAAGGGCACAGCCTTTGAAGGTACCTGAGGGCTCTACAGGAACCCATGTGGTAAATAGGTACAGAAAACTTTACAGTAACATGTGCCAGAAAGAGAATGGTAGTGGGTCAGAGAATGGATGCTTTCATCTCAGCATATATTAAATATGTCATATATTGATTTTTTTTTTGAGTCTTCAGTAGAAAACACATGCTTAGTTTAAAGGAAACATCTAAAAAAGAAATATTTAAATATTGTCAGATATTTACATTTGAATTCAGTGGGCCTCAGATTGACCTGAGATCACAAGAGGATCCGCTCAGGGTGTAGAAATGTAGCATATACATTTAATTTTTTTTAAAAGAGAGTAGAGAGATATGCACTGAGGAAGTCTTAAGATAAAAGAGGAGCTGTCATGCATGAATAGAAGTGGCAGATCAAGAAAATACTGAACTCAGTGTTGATTTGTAGTGAGACAAAGGCAAAAATGTATGAAGAAAAATATGCAGAGGAAACAACAGGTAAGTGTAGCGGTGGTGTGAGATGAGACTATTTAATGCTATCATTCTAATCTTATCTAGAAATCTTTTCATAGACAAATACAATTGCACACAGATGAATCAAAAGAAAATGGTGTCCAGGTCAACAAGGCAGTGCAGCCATCAGCATGTGGCAAACCCAAGATCTGCTCTCACATTGCCAATACAGCCACCTATGGACCTTGCTAAGCAGCCAGGTGCTGCTGGAAGATGAGGACCTTCCACAGTTGGCATTTAACTCTTGAGAGAGCAGAAATAACTCTCAGGATTTATTTTAACGGCTGAATTATATCTTGCTTCAATAGTTGAATTTAAATTGTCATATGCTCCTACAAGTGATTTAGCAAAGAATTTTGACATGTGCTGTGCAGTACATCATGATCTGATAAGAACATTGCTTTTCCTATAAGAACATTAATACTGGCATAACTCCACGCCAGCTCCATTGGATACTACTTAAAGAAGAGTGCATTCCTTTGGGAAAGAAAAAGGGCAAAGGTTTGATTTTTCTATTATTTTTTTTTTTGGTACAATTATAACAAATGTTCATTAATCATAGACATAACATCTAATAATGCATTATGAAGTTGTGGGATAGATGTTAGAAAACTGAAAAACTCATCATCCTATGTCATAACTTTCCAGCCACAGTTTCTCAATATTGTGCCAGTATTCCTCTTTTGGCTATTTTGGAAATATTCTCTTTAGAGTACATTTAAGAATCTGTTCTTACACATTTTCTTTCAGAGAACTAGTGTATTCAATACTTTTTCATCAGAGACCTTCTAAGACATATAAAACGCCCAGCCTTTATTGAATCAGATTTATTGAAAATATCCATGAAAGACTTCAAACATTTCTTAGGTATTTGTAGAGAAGCCATTTGTACTCAAAACACACTGTGAGACCCTCCAGCTACTTTAGAACACTCTCAAAATTGCCACAGTTGGTGGGTTTTGCTTAGTTGTAAAACTCTGTATTGCCACACTTGAAATTTCAAAGAACTGATTACAAGAAGTTGGGGAATGATGATAGGAAGATACTATATTTGTGGCATGTAGAGTAACACCCCATGTAGTTTTGGTAGTTGACATGTTGGATACTCTGCTACAATAGGGAATTCTCTGACTAGCCCTGAAAATTAATGGCTATTTCACTCTATTATGAACTGTATCAAAGATAGTATGCATAATAAACAGATGTCCCTCCAACATCAGCCACAAGAAGTTGACATTCGAAATACTCTCTTTATACAATTCTTTGGCAATCTGGTTTGCATTATTGGTTCCTGTCTTCATACAACTTACGGCAGTCTTGTTTACATTATTGGTTCCTGTAAAAGAAGAACTAGAACAAGTAAGCATGGTAAGTCAGGAGCTCTCTGTTTCTAGCTTACTTGATAAATGTTAAAATACTATTGCAGTAAATGTTAAAGTTAGCATGAGGAACAGGCAGGGAATAAGGGAGAAAAATGATTTTTTTTCCTGTTTTTTCTTGTGAAACTTACTCTAGTCATAAAAGCATTTGTGTTTGTTAGTTTATCTCAGCTATCCTCGACCAGTATGAATCTACAAAGACTACAAGGCAGAAAATATAGACAAGTACGCCCTTCTGTTATGCTCTTTGGACAGAGCTGGCAAAAATATTCCACCCAGCCTTTTTTTTTTTTTTTTTTTTTTTTTGTTTTGTTTTTTTTTTGGTCAAAACCATAAAAACTTTAATTGAATAAAAGTTTTCCTCCTTGTTTTTCAATCCCCTCTATATCTCTAGTTCTCTGCCTACGAGCGCCTCACTTCGTCTTCACACTCTCTCTGGATCAGTTGCATATCTAGCTGATAACTGCAGAATTTGTTGGCATCCACGGTGAAATGTTATAAGAGATACAAATTGCCAGTGACTTTTTTCCTAGTTTCTTTATCTCCTGCACGAAGATCTTCTGTGTATCCACAACTTTTAGTTGCAACTAAGTAACTCTTAGTAACAACTAAGAGTTGTAGATATGCAGAAGGGGTCATGGGAGGTACAAACCAAGGAATTAAAGGGAGGCTGAACTGAAAAGAAATAAAAGACTGCACTAATTGCTTAATTTTCAACTTTTCTTTCATGGTATATCTAAACCAGAATTTCTACTTTCCTCTACTGTATGTGACCTCTGGAGATTTTTCTGAAAGTTCAGTCATATGCAAACCAAAAATTAATCAATATATTCAGGAGAGAGTATGTCTCAAAGTAAATATAGGGTGCGTTTTGTACTGGATATTTCTCTTGCTTCTCAGCTATAAAAGCCTACATGGTGCCAAACCCAAGCAAAAGCGTCAAGGTGCTGTGTATCAGGAGATTTTCTGACACCTTTATTAACGAAATTTCTCAGGAATTTTACCAGTAATAAAATAGGTCAAGAAATCAAAATCACGCTGTGCAGCATTAGTTCGTCACTCATAAGGATGCTGACCTTATAATGTTGAGGCAATGGCTCTTCAAACTTGCTCTCATCCCAAAGCAAGCAAGTAAAGGTATTGGCAGGTGGTGATAGCTATGATAGAAGCCCCCAAAATCCACACATTAAAACTAAGCAGCTTTCAGCATGTCCCAGACTCACCATCTATAAACCTGGATAGGGTTTTCTAGGTTTCATTTCTAAATGTGGGTATATCAGTCACAGATGAAACTGTGCAGGGTAAGCTCCAGGTTCCTGCTGTCATAAATCATCTTTTGGTGGTTTGCTGTATTTGGATTTTTTTTATTTGGTGTCTTTTATTTCCTTTTTTTTTTTTTTTTTTTTTTTGGGGGGGGGTGGTGGGTGGGCTTTTGTGGTGGTGGTTAAATTAATCTATATATGTAAGAAGAATTAATTTTTCAAATGAAAGGGAATTAAATTTCAATCTGAAAGTTACATATGTGATTTTGGCAACATCAACTTCTATTGCAGCTTAACGATATTTTTGTAGGTACTCAGAAGTGACAGGGAAGGTGTCTTTATGTCAAAGGTAAATCCAAGTGGGAAGTGACCTACATGATGAAATTTCACTGGCAAAATATGGTTTAATAAAAATGTGAAAGCAATAACTGATGCAATGAGCATGTACATGGAAAAGCTGTAAGCCTCACTTTTGCTGAAATTCTAGTCTTTAATCAGAGTATTGCATACCTGTATTATTTTCATGAATTTTGGAGCACTAAAAATTGGACAACTTTTGTGTGGAATCCATATAGTGGTATGGAGCTATTGTGGCAGCTCACTTTTGGTACTGATTTGGCCAAATCATGAAAAAAGAAGTGTGACCATTGTGCACTAGAAGGCTTATTTTCTGTGGTATTATTTTCTCACTATAATGGGACTTAGGCAGTGGACTCAACTAATAAAAATATCTGGTGTTCGTTCCAGCTTTAACACTGGTGTGTGTCTGCACAGAATGCTTCGCATAAACCACTCTTAAATTTCCTTTTTATTTTCCATCCCTTTTCTGCATCCAGCTTGAATTCAGAGCCTGATCTAGTAGCCCAGGACCTTGGCTTTTATGTTGATGTCTGACAATAAGAACCTTGTGTGTACACGTAAAAATGCAATCTAGAGATGAAAACAGTGAAATGCATTTTCTAAAATGCATTGAAAGTTGTAGGAACTGACTAGGAATAGGAAGAATTTACCCTCAAAGAGAGACTGAATTTGTTTCTCAATTTATAGAAGTTTGCAAAATGCTTCCCTGAAGTGTATTATATAGTGCATGGGTTTTAATGTTCTTATCCAAAATTGAATGTAAGTGTAGATGTGAACTTCCACCAGAGTTTAATTTTATGCTTTTCTATATTGTCTTGTCTTGTTTTGTTAAAAGTTAAGCCTTTGAAACACCACTACCTTTAAATTACAAAACTAAGTTGCAAATGCAAATCAGCACACCTGCCATGACTTTGGTGCTGGCATGTTACTTTATTCTGCCTCAGATTCTGCTCCATTTAAGACATTAGTTACTTTGACATTATAAAGTGGTAGGATTTTTTCTCATTCTTTACAAATAAAATCTCAGTAAAAGCTGACACAGAATTCACAGCATAGAGAATAGTCATTTTACTGTGAAGCCCTGCCAGCCTGACTCTTTGGTGGGAGACAGCTGGGGAGCCAGCAAGGCTGTGCTGGATGTGTTCCTGATGGAGGTTTAAGCTACTGCCCTGGTTGCCAGCCCACAGGTGTTCCATGTGGCCAGTGTGCCTCAGGTCGTGAAGAAACCTGTACTAGCAGGAGCTGCAAGTGACTCACTCGCACATTGTTTTTCTGATAAGCTGGATCTGACTTCAGATTTTTCAGTGTTTCAGTGATTTCTCTTACAAACAGGTGCTATGAGGGCACCATCAACACAAGGGGTAGAGCGGAGCTCCAAAGATGCACAGCTTCAGCAAGTGGGAGCTTACGATCACAGTGCAGAACAAACAGATCTTGACAACTTCTGAAAGCATTTATTGCTGAATCTTTTGGTTTAAGTGCATGCATATGCACTTATTATAGGGAAGCCAGAAAAAGAGGATAGCTGGGACCAATTAAAAAGATAACTTATAAAAACTTAGTAACCTTTTTTAAAGAAAACAAAGAATGGGATAGTCAGAAAAATATTTTGTTATCTTTATGGAGAGTTAGTGTAACATTATGAATTCTAAACTCAAATCACTGTTTGTTATTACAACAAAAAAGGGATTTTAGTCCTGGCTGACTTGTTCAAATCAAATTCAGTGTCACCTTTGAGATTATAATAGATGTCTGTATAGAATGTAAGGTGAAATTTCTTTTCTAATAATGTTCAAAGAATTCAGTGTTAATTTCACAAAACCTGATATCACATTTGCTGTTCATAAGATAAATTTTCTCTCCACTGGAATCAAGAGAAGTTTTACATTCAAGCCCTAGGTTTACCTCAGGACTCCAGTTAGTTTGTATGCAGAAAATATAAGAACCATACCTTAAAAGGACAGCTTTCTTTTTGCCTTCATTTTTTTATTTCCCCGTCTTTCAAGCAGTTCCTTTCCTTTCTTTAAATTACTGTCTCATTAATAAGAATCCAAAATTATTCAGGCAAATACTGTTATAATGAATGCTTGACTTGTACAGTGCCAACATTTGTGATAAATTATTCAGTTAAAAATAAACGCAGATAGTGTGGAAACAAACTAACATGAACTAGACTGAATAAAGAATTCATGAAAAAGTGCAAATATTTGTAAGTAAATTTAACTGTGAGGATTAGGCAAAAGGGGAAGCAATAATTTTATTTAAAGAAAAAGGTAAATTAAGGTAAATATTTGTCCATGTCTGTTTTAATAATAGATCTATTGTAGCTGCTCATGCAGGGATTTTGCTGAGGATTTATTTCATATTCCTATTGTCTTTAAGCTCATTCAATAGGTGGTCCAAATTACTCAAGCGAGCATTTACATGATAGTTGTTTTTAACCTTAGTTATTAATTAACTGCACCCTAAGAACATGCAAACAAGGCATCATAGAGAAGGGAAATTTCTGTGTCATCTCATTTACACATGGACAGTCTGTTCCTTTGTGCACAAATAGGTGTCTATTGCTGCCTTAGGTGACCTCGGTTTTAATGGTGATTCACTCCAGCTACTCCCCAGATGCTGACTGGACACCATATGGGTGTCTTGGTCACAGGTGTGTGTTTCACTTGTGCGAAGGACACCAACAAATGGGATATTTAGGCTGTGGACACTATGTTCCCATTGCCATGTTTGCTGCCTCTTCAGGCAAGCGTTGTGGGAATACCACATTAACTCAGCATCCCCCAAGAGGCTGAGAGGGTGCTTTCTGACAGCCAACAACTTTTCATGTCTGCAGATGCTCTCGTGCAGCTATGCTCTGGTTAGACACATACACAGGGGCTGCCACAGCTCCCCAGAGGCTGTAAACAGTCCCTGTGACAGCTGGGCTCTAGATGCAGTCTGCTCCTGTGCCCCAGTAGCCAATGGTCAGGGTAGACGTCTTTGATGAGGGGACTCAGATGTAAATAGAAGTGAATATGTGAAGAATGACAAGAAATCTTATTGTGGATATTTACATTTTATTACCTGGATGGGACCCAATAGTTCCTGTGCATGTAGATGAATTAGATTATAATTTTTTCAGTCCTGAGAGAGAGAACATCGATCACTGAACTGAGCTAAGTAGCTCCTGAAAAAAAAAAGCTAGTTATTTTGAATTAGATGAGCTGAGAAAACTGCAGGAATTCCACCAGTTATCAGTAAACACATTCTTCTTAGTAAAGTATCCAGGATAAAGTGGTACAGTGCCAACAAATTCAGAGCAGACAAGCCAAAATTTTAGGCTTTTTTTGTTTGTTTGGTTGGGTTTTTTTTTAAAGATGTAGAATGTAAAAATCATTTCCCATTTTATTCCTGTAAAATATTCCAGGGTACTGAAAGAAGGATAATTTATATCTTACTGTCATATCACATAGATGCTTCTGAGGCAGAAATGTGGATATCCTGTAGCCTTTCATTTAACTGTTAATGCAATTTGTGAGCATGTATGGTAATGCCTCATGGCAGTCATCAGCTGAGATTCCGCTGTACTGTTAACACAGGACAAATAGCTTCTTCTCAGAGGAGCTTCTTAAAGTTCCCAGTGTTTCTAGGTAAGAGTATCCCTGTAGAGCCAAAAATGCCACTGCAGTTATTGCTATTTGTTTAGGCTACCAGCACTCTGTACCAAATATGTTTCACTGCCTATGAAAGAAGATATGTATATAATTTATATGTAATTCAGTCACACCCAGTATTTCATTGTGCCTTATCTTTTGATTAAAAACCCCACCATCTTTAAAAGACTGTACTATTCTTCTTTATCAGAACTCAAAGATGAAAAAGAGAGGAATATATGCAGGAATTAGCTTTTATTTTTGTTTGGTTTGTGACAGATTCATTGTTTTGCTTTTGCCAGGCTTGAAACCACCCCCTGAGCAACATGAATGTTCAGGACTTGTCAGCAGCTGCAGCCAGTATGATGACTTTTTTTCCTCAAGAATTCTAGAACATGCAATGGCAGTGAATTCACTTTTGTATGTAGTGATTGTGCATGAGATGTTCCCTGGTAGTATTATTTGGGAAACTCTTGAAAAAGACTGAGAAATACTCGTGGTCCCCTCAAAACCTCATCAGCCCAGGGTGGAGAAAAAAAAAACAAGCCCCCCAGAACCCCCACCCAAACAAACTTGAAAAAAGCCACAAGATCTCTCTGTTCAGGCATGTTCAGGAGTGAGAATGCAAGACACAGCTCTGCAGTCACCAAGGCCAGTAAAGAAAGAGGGGGAGGTAAAGACTGGTGAGGCAGGCTGTCCCCCTGCAGACAATGGATGTCTATGGAGGAGCAGATATCCACCTGCAACTTGGGAAGAACCCCACACAGAACAGGGGGATGCCCAAAGGAGGATGTGACCCCATGGAAATCCTATGCTGAAGCAGGGTTCTGGCAGGACCTGTGGCCACATGGAGAGAAGAGCCCACAGTAGCATCCATCCACCACAACTTCAAAGAGTAAGAATCTATTTTAGCTCTATTTAAAGGATAGTGGTGTTTTTCAGAAGAGCAGACTGGGCAGAAAAGTTAATAAATTAAACACATTTGCATATGTCCTCTTTTCCTGAGGGATCTTCCCCAAAGTCTGCAATAGGTAGTCATTTCCCAAGCAGCAGTGTTACCCAGAATCTTATCAGGGTTTCAGTGATTCACAATTGATTTTATGTGTAGTTATCACAAAGAAAAGATATTTTGCTTTTTGGGACTCAGAAGAATAAATCTCAGAACTTCACCCCGGGAATTACAGACCAGTCAGCCTCACCTCTGTGCCTGGCAAAATCTTGGAGCGGATTCTTCTGGAAGGCATGCTAAGGCACATGAAAAACAACAAGGTGGTTGGTGACAGCCAGCATGGCTTCACTAAGGGAAAATCCTGCCTGACCAATTTGTTGGCCTTCTATGATGGGGCTATGGAACTGATGGATGGGGGTAGAGCAGTTGGTGTCATCTACCTGGACTTGTACAAAGCATTCGACACTGTCCCACACGACATCCTTGCCTCTAAGTTGGAAAGACATCAATTTGATAGGTGGACCACTCAGTGGATAAAGAACTGGCTGGACGGCTGCACGCAAAAAAAATTGTGTTTAATGGCTCAATGTCCAGATGGAGACCAGTAATGAATGGTGTCCCTCAGGGATCAGTGTTTGAACCGGTCTTGTTCAACATCTTTGTCAGTGACATGGACAGTGGGATTGAATGCGCCCTCAGCAAGTTTGCCAATGACACCAAGCTGTATGGTTCAGTTGATACATTGGAGGGAAAGAATGCCATCCAGAGGGACCTTGACACGCTTGTGAGGTGGGCTGATGCCAACCTGAT
>JARCZZ010046076.1:0-17297 GCA_030323915.1 Brotogeris chrysoptera | reverse complement strand
AGGCTGAGAAAGTTGGGGCTGTTCATCCTGGAGAAGAGAAGGCTGCATGGAGACCTCACAGCAGCCTTCCAGTATCTCTCTGAAGGGTGCCTATAAGGATGCTGGGGAAGGACTCTTCATTAGGGACTGTGGTGATACAACAAGAGGTAATGGGTTCAAACTTAAACAGAGGAAGTTTAGATTGGATATGAAGAAGAAATTCTTTACTGTGAGGGTGGTGAGGCACTGGATGGGTTGCCCAGCGCTCCATCGCTGGTGGTTTTCAAGGCCAGGCTGTCCAGAGCCTTGTGTGGCATGGTATAGTGTGAGGTGTCCCTGCCCATGACGGGGGGTTGGAACTAGATGATCTGAAGGTCCTTTCCAACCCTAACTATTCTATGATTCTGTAACTAGATTTGAGCTTTATTCAGAAATAGATTTGGGAGTTGAGAATAAGAAAAATAATTCCTCTTCAAAAAGTGATGCAATGTGCATTTTTCCAGAGTTGGACTTGTCAGTGTTCAGCACAAACAGTAAGGAAAACTGGTCTGTATTTTTTATCTCCAGCAGAAATGCTGCAAACTTGCCTCAAACATAAGCAAAGCAAACAAAAATAAGCAAAACATGACTTAAACACTGAAAACGTGACTGTTGCGAAAGACCCATTGGAAGAAAAAGAACATGATCTTGATGGTCCTACAGGTTCTTTCCTTTACTGTTTTCGAAACGCAGATACAGTGTTTTTTCTGTAGTTTTGCCTCTCTGATGGATGATTTCATTAACTTGCATGAAACAAGTAGCCTAAGTAAACTACTGGCATAAAAGAAGAGTACAGCTGGAATTCAGTTTCTTTCTGACGCAACTTCAGCCAGCTTTGTGTTTCTGCTCTTTCTTCCTTCCATAATTCCATTATTTGTTGTTCTTAGGGGCTTGAGTCTCTCAAAAGCATTTCCAGCTGTCTTTTAAGCTGTGAAATATGAGGATAAAGACTACCTGGAAGTGAAAAATTTCCCATTTTGGTTTTAGGAAATCCTAGTAACACCTGTGCTATGTTTGCCCCTGTAGACTAATTCCACTGTTGAGGGTTCACTCATTCTGTTCATATGGCAGCTCTAAGGGTTTTAATAAATTTAGAAGTTTTGTTATAGTAAAAATTGATTCTAAGTTTCAGCAAGCTATAAACTCTTGGGGGAAAGAAGGGGAAGTAAAAAGAAAGAAATAAGGAGCAATAAAACTACATGGAGTTTGCAAACAAAGCAGAAATATTTTAAGAAATACATGTTACTAATGAAATTAATCACCCAGAAACAATTGTGTGCCATCTAGATCTGCCTCCCAAACTGCTTCTGTCTCTGCTTCTCCTTCATCTGTATAATTCCTGGGGCAACTGTTATGATGATGTTCTGCTGTTTCTTTCCCCTCATATCAGTCACATGTGCAGCCCTTTGTCACCTGTGTATTAGCTTGCATGGAAAATGGATCAGGTTCAACCAGAACCACAACAGCATTTAATAATTGAGAAAATTGAAAGGTTTAATTGTGGTTCAAACAAACCTTTTTGGAGGGAACTTTTTTTAATTTTCATTCTTTTACTGTAGTTCACTTACATAAACAAGTTGTCTTTTTTTTTCAAGCAAAAAGCTGGAAGACTCATTTCAGAGACCATTTTTACTGAATAACCTCAGGGGGGCTCTAGGACTCCTGTTTACCCTGAAACATGCTGAGGTTTGTCCTGTGTCTATGACCAAGGTCAAGGCTGTTCCAGTTTTTGGTTTTCTATAGCAGTCCAGTAGGAATCTAAAAGTAACTCATCTGGAACCTGAATTGTGTTTGTTACAAGTGCTATGAACCTATAGTCTTCTGAAGAACCTTCAGAATGGTTTTATTTGAAAAGTTCAAGCCACCTGTACTTGTATTTACTGCACTTGTACACCTCTTTTCCTCAAGACTTAAGTTCAATAATGATGATGCTGGGAGACAGAGGCAGCTAATGCCTGATTTAAAATGTTGGATTCCTTTCTTGCCAACACTGTTTAATTCTTTATTTTGACTGTAAGCTTTTTATGCCAGAGTTCTCCTTTTACTTCTATGCAGGACTTTGTGGGTGCTATCAGAAATTCTTGTTAAGTACAATGTTTCTATGGCTAGCCTTACTTACTTTTACAAACTGATTTTTGTGATAACTGCGTTTCTATAATGCCATGAAAACACTTATTTTTTCTTGTTTCAAGCACTTTGCAGGTCAACTTACATGAGATGCACTCAGAGCAAATCTTATCAGAGTTCACTTCTTAATAATTATATTACCCTCATGGTGAATGGACTAGCAGTCACACAGGTGAAAACAAACATCATTATTAATGTTGATTTACAGACAAAAGCTTACATGTGGTTCCATAACAGGTCTTCAGACTCTGTCCTTCCCTTTCAATTCTTTCTTAGAAAGGCCTGATATGAGGTATTTCCAGAAGTTAAACTCTTTCCAACATAGCTTTGAAGATCATAAAACATGCAAAGCTTCTCACTGTGTGAATGCCCAATAAATCATTTGATAAAGAAATATACAGGTAGTTATATATAAATATCAGGATCAAAAATTGGGCAAATCAAAATGAAATATTCCATAATCTAAATGTTTTGCAAAATTAAAAATATGCTGGTATGTTTAAATGACCTTCTGACTGTGAAATGCAATTAGTCCTTTTACTTTTAATGTGTTCAACTTGTTCAGTGTGGGACAACATAGAAAATTTTCATGCAATCCATAGCATAGCACAAAATATCTGTGATCTACGCAGTTCTGCAAGCAACACATACCAAATATTTGTGCTCTTCAGAGAGATGACCTGCAAAAGAGCCTTTAAAATGTATTTGGACTGAAAGTGTTGCTTTCTGTCTGTAACCACTAGACACAATATTTCTGTAAATGAACTAGCTAGCAATCATATACAAAAGTCCTTTGTGTTTATTTTGGTTTTAAACCCAGAAGCAAGGGCGAAAATATAAGACAATGCTTCTTTCAGAGATGTATAGTATGGTTTCTCTCAGGACATGAAGAACTTCAGATACCAGAAGATTTATAAAATTTAATTATTAACTACTTTGTTCATGTTTTATTACATGTACTTTGGCAGATGCTTGTAAAATCACTTTCATTGAAGAAGCATGATCTTTAATTCACTTTGTAGACCTTTTCTAGCTATGACAAGTATTGCCATTTTTATCTGACTAAAGTAATATCTGAATTAAACAATTTTATCCAGTTTTGTTCGAGCAGCGAAATAGAAGACAGAAAAAATGGAAAGAAAAGGAGGAATTGGAAATTCCAATAATATTTCATGTCTGTTTGGACATGGGAGATTCCCAGGCATCTAGGGATTCCTAGACATTACCTTTCTAGCATATGAAAATAACCATGTCCTATAAAGAATCACTGGGTTCTGTTACTTCCCACAAAAGCTTCACTCAAAATAACCTTACAAAGCTAAAGCTGGAAAATACGTACAAACTGTTCTTATGATATGAATGTATGTGTTAAATTCCTGAAATTACAGCATTTAAAAGGATGATACTTATGATTCTAATTTGGTACTTTTACACTTCAAAAACCTGCATATTAAGGAATATAGACAATGAACATTGTAGAATTTTGTCAGAGGAATCTAAGGAAGCTTCTGACATTTTGTGTTCTCTTGTATGTTAAAATGAAAGCTAGGACATAGTAATGTATATTTCATTTCTTCATATGAAACAACATAGTTTTCATAATTGCTGCCTCTGGCTTCTTAATTAGGGAATGCAAGGGCTGAAATTTTAAGATCCGCTCTGTGCCATGCAGGAGTAAAATCTATAGGCACTTGCTTCCAGCCCATGTCTATTTCTCTCTTTCCTCTTTTGAATATAAAATGTAACTGGTAAAGTTTAGTGAACTTTTGCGCTAAGTGATTTTGCCTTTTGGGAGATAGAAATTGATTTTCATTATCTTCACATGTAAACACTGAGTGCAACTCTTTTTGTCTCCATGGGCGTTGTTCAGGGAAACAGTCATTGAAGTATGAGAAAATACTAACTTTAGGTAATGAGAATGAGCAAATTTGTGTTCAGGCAGTTTTCCTTTATTTCTAAAGGAGAGAACTTGTATCAATTTTCAATCATTTAATAAATAAATAAATAAATAGTGTACTGTTCAGATCGAAAACAATATAGAAATACATCAACTAAAATGGGGAAAAAGAAGTCTATAAACAAGAGCTAAAACTTAGCTAAACGTAAAGTTTACTTATCTTGTTGCATAGGATTATGGTGATGGCATGCATATCCATTTCTTATGAGTACTCAGATTGTTCCATAAGTGAATTTAAAGCTTTTCTGTGTGGACAATGTGTTGATAGAAATCCTGCAATACTTCTATTTTATAATTTTTAATAGTTAAATAGAATTGCAATGGAACATCGAAATTTTCTTGGACATCTTCCACAGGCTGGATTTTACCAGTCATATCTGCCATCTCTGATGTCAAATATAGCACAGCACTGTATGAGATTCACGAGTCTCAGACACATTCAGGAAATAAAATTATCCTGTGCCTAAATGCAGTTAGCAGCGAGGTGCAGTTAGATGAAGGCATATGGACTTTAAGAGATTTCCCGCATTGGGTCAATAATAAAATACTCCTAGATTCAATAGAGACAAGGATTTCAGTCTCTTTTGCTATATAATTTGTTAATAGAAAACTGTTTTCATGGAGACATTTAGACATGATGCCAAGAAATCATGTAAGTCAAAAACTTCTGTCAAATAGTCATGACAGAATGGCCCAGGAAAGTGAATAGATTGGAGCTACACAGAATAAAACTTCAGGGAAGACTGAAGTAAACAGTGCAGTTAAATGCTTGAGACAGAAATAAATCACATTCAATTGATATAAAATCCTATCATCATCAGTGCAGAAGGAACTCAAACAGATGTGAAGTGAGAATCATACTTTGTAACAAACAGCTGCAAAGAAAATGACTCACATACCACATAATGGAAATAACAATTGCAGTATAGCATACAACAATAAGGGAATGAGTCATAAACCACTTGAATCAGAGGAGATAAACAACTGACAATTTCATCATGGGGAGAAATGCAACGACTGAGACATCTGGAAAAAAAAACCAAAACAGAACAAAACCACCCTAAAAAAAACCCTGAGTCGTGAAATACAATTCTCTTGGAAGAAGCAAAAATTATGGCATTTCTTGTAAAGCTCAAAGTGCTCCCTCTGTCATTGAAAGTAAATTGTCACACTGTGGCAAACTTGTCTGTATTTGATTTTTTTTCTCACTGACCACAAAGGGTTATTCTTCATTCATGCTGTGTAAGTTATGAGCAAGAGCACTGTGGTGTTGTTACAATGGCTAACCTAGTATCTCAAAAATTAGACAAGGTGCATCTGACTGAACTTTGCTCGCCTTAATGAAGCATAGAAAACCTAATTGCTTGTAAGCCCCAAATCCTCTTCCTAGTTCCTTCTCTCCAAAGACAAAGCTCGTTATAATGTAGTGAGTGGCACCTGTCAGAAGGCAAGCATATATTTTGTGCTCTTTTTCAGAATACTAGGTGGTGATAACAGGTATGTTACATGACATGACTCACCTCTTAAACACGTTTCTCAGGTTTCTCTACATCAAAGCAAAATCAAGTGAAGCCTGTTTGTCTTCCCTTTCCATTATATCAGACCTGTCAAAATTTGTCAGAATTGCCAGAGAAGTAGTGGTTGTGGCAAACTTTCTTTGATTTTTCCCATGCCTCTGACTGCACAACATTTGAAATTCATCATGCTTAAGAACTGAAACTAGTTTAGGTTTAAACTTTAATGATTTAAGATGTTTGAAGAACTCGCAACATGGTGATTTCTTGAAGTGAGTTAGAATTCTCCTCATGCATTCAGATACCAGTATCTTAAAGTCATATCTACACAGAGAGATTAGGATAACTTATGAAAATCCTCAAAACTTTACCTGTTGCCATATGCCTGAAAAATCAGGTTGACTTTCATCTCACCCTGTTTCTGAAAGCTCTGCTTCTAGATAAGAGACCAAGATGTTCCCATTAGCTTTCAGCTCTCCTATCTTTAGAGACCACTTGGTATCTGGTCCCTTTGTACTCAAGTTTCTATCTGCGCTGCTTCCATGACACAGAGGGGTTTGCAACGGAATGGCTGCAGGACAGATCGAGACGCAAATCCTCACTGCTTAAAAATTAGGAAACCTGGAATACTGCATACTTCCAGCAAAAAGAAGTGAAATGTGAAATGTCTGCAATTTGACCAATTTTCCTCTGTTTCCAAATAAGGAAATAGTGACTTGGCTCTGGTAAACTGTGATGGGCTTTAAATTTAAGGACCTAAAGTCTCCCTATCTTCTTCCTTAAGTTCAGAAAATTATTTTGTGATCATTTTCTTGTAAGACATATTTACTTAGAAACTTAGAAACAATTCTGTAGTTTTTTGCACTAATACTTTTTGTAGTTAAACCAAACTCCTAGGTTAAGTCATCTGATAGAACAAATAATGCTTGCAGATTGGCTAAATCTTATTTCCAGACAAGACTAACCATATTAGCTAGTGCTATTGAAATAAAGGGTGCAAAATGCAGTTCTGAGAGACTTTTGGACAAAAAGTCCAAACTAGAAGTGAAATAGATTTGTTTTGTACCTTTCATTCTCTCAAAAGATATTATTCTAGTATCTCAAATTCCATTAGACTCAGAAGAATTTATGTGTGTGTGTACAATGAAAATAATGTAAGTTTTGTTATATGAAGGCAAAAGTATTTGATAAATTTCTTCTAACAGTACAGTTCTGGAATCTCTATTTTCCTTTCAACAGTAATTTCCTTTGTGTATCCATAATATCTGAAGATGATTGCACTTGCTTGTCACCTGCTTCTTTATTATAAAATATTATCATCACCTCAGGACTATTGGAGAGAAGAAAGGAAATGCTTCAGAACTAAAGTGGTAATTGATAAATTATTTTTTTTTCTCTGTTGATATTTTCCTGGTTTCTGGTGGATTTTCACTGTGATTATGGTATTTTATGGAACCCAACCAGATGAAGTCAGTGCAAATCAGTTTTTAATTGCCATAGGATTGAAAAAGTGTATGAAACCTGGTAAAACAAAGCATATGATTTTTAATATCACTAAATACCTTGTGCTGTTTAGGTGAAGCTAGGAAAAACATTTCAAGCAAAGGTAATGCAACAGAACATCATGCAATTTTCTTCAAGTTACTTTTGGCAAAACAGTAGGTAAGTAATATTAAAAGCCATGATGATCATCTGCCCCCACCAATAAAGTATGAAAGGTTGTTTCATGAAGCTTTAGGAAAAAAATACAGGAACTAAAACGAAGGAGGAGAAGAAAAGATATTAAAAAAAATAATATTTTTTTTCCCTAACAGTCTCATATATTTTGAAATTGTGTATTTACCTTCGGTATTTGCCATTATAGATTTTATTCTGTAAGTTATATTGTGCTACCTGTAAAAGGCAGGATGTAAAGTTTATTGGAAATAAATGTGTTATGCTGAAGCCTCAAGTATGTTCTTCAATAGCAAACTGTGTGTTCGTTTTGTTCAGGAGCAGGTATCACAAGATTGTGGTACAAGCTGGAAAAAACAAAGAGAAGAAGCTAATGAAGTTTGGTATTACGGGAGAGGGAATGCAATACGGAAAATTCCTATTGCAACAGGGGTTTCAGCGCTCAGACACACTAGAGGAAATATAAAGACATACTTTCTATTTCTATAAATAGAATATGGAAGTTCTCAGCTTCTGCAGCTTTACTCAGAGGTTTTTACTAGGGAAGAATCAACGAACCTTCTTTTAGTTGGTCCTGTGAGACAGTCCAGAATCACAGCAACCTATCTGATAAGGAAAACATGTGTAACATGTTTTCCTTATCAGGAAATCTGTTAATTTTAACGTACAAGCTAATTTTAACCTACAAATCTGTTAATTTTAACCCATGCAAACTTCCCCCTCATCATATGCACACCAGCAGAGCTTGAGAGCATGAGAATATACTATCAATACTGTAATGCGTTTCTCTTGTCATCCTTCAACCATGAAAAGGAAGCTAAAGAAGAAAAGCCAGTTGAACTGAACACCACGGTATGCAAGTCTCACAGCCAAAGAGGAACCCAAAATCTAAGTACGTTAGGCCACGCAGGCTTGGTTGGCAAGGAACTATCACAAAGCTCCTTCATGCAGATTTCATGATTTTTTTATAATGTAAGAATTTTGAACAGAAAACAGATTTCCCATACCTGTCATTGAATCAGGGAGCTGCGAATGACAACAGATTACATGGAGCTGCAAAGAGGATGGAGTTAATGGAGGAAGTACAGCTGAATTAATAAAGAATGCAAGTGTGCACAGGACGCAGTTTCTAGGCACAGTAGGAAGTCTAAAACACATCTTGTTTTCCCTAATTGGATGAAAAATAGATCACTCATGAATGCCCCATGCTGGTTTTCAAAATGCTTGTACTGAAGCCCAATTTACCTTTATGGACTAATCAGAAGGAAAGAGTGCGCAGAAAACTCCCTTCAAAATACAGCTCAGAAAAAAAACAGTTTCTCAATATATGTAAAATGCAAAATACCTATTGAAGTTGGTGGAAGGCCACTAGGGCACCTTGGCTGCTAAAATTAACTCTTTTCTGGCTATCCAGATTACCAACTTTACCCTCTAAGCTGCAGTATTTTCCTATAAGAACTGAGGACACCCTTTGTGGGCTTAGCATCATTGGTTATAGCATTTAGGATGGGCTTAATGAGAGGCTGCATGAGATGCTTAAATGTCTTCAGAGACATTTTAGAGTTTATCTTTATAGGTACTTCAGGAAATATAAGATGAACCAGCTACCAGTTTTATCTGAGATTTCTTACAGGTATGGTAAGGCCGTTTACATTTGCCTTAACGCCTGTCACACAGGAATAAAAGCAATTCATTAAGGCTATAGCTGGTCCAAACTGGGGATGTCATCTTATACTACCAGACTGATCAGTTCTGCTGAGCTCTTGCTCCTAGATCATGGAGATAATAACTGCTTTAGCTCAGGGTAAACAATACTGCTCAGGTTAAACATCTGGCTCAAAAGAGAGCCATCAGACTTTCTTGAGGAGAAAGAAAAGAAGAAGCCTCTCTTAGGACAGATAATAGGGAAATAGTGGTGGTGGTGGGTTTATAGCTTCTTTTTGATGAGGAATGTCAGGTTTTGTCGTACAGAAGGAGGCTTTTGTGCAGTTGGAGAAAGAACCTGAAAAGTTTCTACAGTAGCCTTTGTTCTTGAAGATTGTAGGGAGCTCATGATTAAAGCCAAATGGAAGCTGATCCACAGTCATGTCATGACGGCTCAGACCTTTTCCTTTTGGTCTTTGTTTGGCAAAGAAATACCCTATATGGTCTGTTCCTATATCAGAACTTTAGCAGCAACTTAGGTTACCAGGAAAGGATCCACCATGCTCCCACTATTTACCTTCTCTTGGCACTGCCTTTCAGGTAAGAGAATGTATTCCCTAAACTTAGTTTTTCAGATTGTTTCTGCTTAGGTTCTCTTAATTTCTTGGCAGACATACTTACTATTGCCCATATTTTTCAAAACAATAAACCTTTTGCTTAAGTAGGAGGGAATGATGATATTTATTTGATTCTGACTAGCATATTAATTTGAAACTGTTAATGTTTGCAGTCATTAGAGCCATGTTGCTCCTTGATGACTATACTGTCCATCCTCACTAGATTCAATCAGCTATCAGGAAGAAGTTGCAGTCTTTGTAGAAGCCAGCTGTTGTAAATGTAAACCTGCTGTGGAAAGACATATTCCCTGTGAAATAAACATGTTCTTTTCCTTTTACTGGATATTTGATATTAAATTTCAGTGACTGTTTCTATAGTGAGCAACTCATTACATAGGTACATCAGCCATCTGCAGGCTATATTGGGATGGAGGCATGATGCACAGCATGCATAGGAAGGTAGCTGCAGCATCTTCTAATGTATTTTATGGCTTGGAATTATCAATGGATCATGCTGCTTTTTGTGAGGTGTACCACAGAGAGAATTTGCCAGTGAGGTATTAGGAGTGGCCAACAGCATATTGATTTCATTCATTATCCTAAAGAGGTCTGTAGTATGACATCAGCAATGAAAACGTGGTGACCTTAGGTCTTTAATTCTCATATTTTGCATTGTAAAAAGTGAGTTTCAGGAACTATGCAGGCAATTTTCTGCCTTGACAGAATACCTTTCTGTCTTTTCTGGCCATGCTCCTCCTGCCTGCAGTGGACTCCTTTTACACAGAAAATAAAATTCTTCAGAATTTGATTGCAAAACCTCATTTTTCCTTGCAGCATATGAAAGAGAATGGTATGCTGCAAAACTATTTCTCATGCCTCTTTACATTCTCTGGTCAGGTTCCCCACTGAATTCTGCTTTACTTTCTGCTAATTTTAGCAGAGGAAATAATGAGACATAATCAAGGAACACGTTTCAATAGAAAGCATATTTCATTAATTAACAGCTTCACACATGAAGTCAGAGGAATTTACTTTTGTGGATAGTTGTGCTCAAACTTGTGGTTTAAGCCCTGCCATAACTCAGAACCATGCAGCTGCTCCCTCACTCCCCCCACTTCCTCACCCGTCTCCCTGGACGATGGGGAGGAGAATCAAAAATGTAACTCCCATGGGTTGAGATAAGAACAGTCCAGTAATTAAGGTACAACACAAAACCACTGCTGCTACCACCAATAATAATAATGATAATGAAAATAACAAGGGAAGAGAATAAAACCGCTCACCACCTGCCGACCAATACCCAGCCTAACCAGAGCACTGATCTAGCCCTTCCAGGTAACTGCCCCCAGTTTATATAGTGGGCATGACTTGCTGTGGTATGGAATACCTCTTTGGTCAGTTTGGGTCAGGTGTCCTGTCTCTGCTTCCTCCCACCTTCCCCTCCTTCCTAGCAGAGCATGAGACTCAGAAAGTCCTTGGTCAAATTAAACATTACTGAGCAACAACTGAAAACATGGTTTTGTTCCCAGGCTGAAAGTCAAAACCACAGCACTGCACCAGCTACTAAGAAGGAGAAAAATGACTGCTACTGCTGAACCCAGGACAAAACTATTAGTTTTTTTCTGCTTCAAAAGCTTGATATGGCTTTCTTCCATTGTTATATATCAGCCTGGAAAACTGCTTTGGCATCTGAACTGTTTCTTTTGCTGCTTTGTCTTTAGATTGCCACAATGTTGTGTACAATTTGTTGTTCCTTCTTCGAGGATATCTATAATGCTGTTTCAATACTGAATAAACTAAAATCATCCAAACCTTTTAAGCTTTATATAGACGTTTCATTTTTGTCAAATTAATTTTGCTACTGAAATAGCAGACTCAGTGTTGCCAAGTTTCTTGACAAAAAGAATTAAATTTATCAAAGCCCCTACTAAGTCTTCTAATTGTCAGACCTGTGTTCTCTTATATAGACAAGTAACAGTTTAGAAGTACTTTCATCTTTTCAAGTAAGATGTTTTCAATCATAAACAGCATGGCTATTTCTTCTGGCAGGGGATCAACAAACTTTTTCAAAGGCATCAAATCAAAACACTGATGAAGCGTTTGAATTTCTCTTCTGGCACAGTTCAAGCAAATATGAAAATTCAACATTTAAAGCCATTTTACAATTCAATATGCCACTTGTTTCTCATGTGTCCAACATTTATATAGTAGATATTTACTCAAATACAAGCTCTTTCTAGGTTTTCTTACTTGCTTGATTTCAGAAAAGTCTTAATAATTCAACAAAGGCAATTACTTCCATCTTAATTTCCTTTTTTATCTCCTGTACAAAAGAATGGGAGATAAGACACACCAGACATTATTGTGAAAGGAAGATTACTTTTTTTTGACATGCCAAAGAATGGCTAAGGTTGGAAGGGATCTTAAAGATCATCTAGTTCGAACCCCTCTGACATGGGTAGGGACACCTTCCATCACACCAGGTTGCTTAAAGCCCTATCCAGCCTGGCCTTGAACACTTCCAGGGACAGGGCATCCACAGCTTCTTTGGGCAACCTGTTCCAGTGCTTTGTCACCTTCGTAGTAAAAGATTTCTTCCTAATATCTAATCTAAATCTACCTTCTTTCAGTTTAAAGCTGTTCCCCCTTATCCTATCACTACATGTCCTTATAAGCGTCCCTCTGTGAGTTTCTTGAAGACCTCCTTTAGGTACTGTAAGGCTGCTCTGAGTTCTCCCTGGAGACTTCTCTTCCCCAGGATGGACAAGCCTAACTCTCATCCTGTCTTCATAGGAGAGGTGCTCCAGCCCTCTGATCATCACGTTTTTATAAATAAAAAGCTGTTGAGTTTTACAAAGTAAAACAACTACCAATTGCAAATATTCTTTTAACATCTTTTCCATAGGTGTTTGGGATAAGAAAGCAAGCACTATATTTCAGAGTAGAATAGATATGAGTGATGGCATATTCTAGGTAAGATTCAGCATAGTCCTGTAAAAATTCATTGTTTTCAATATTCAGTGCAAAAATAGGGGATACAGGTGCTCAGAAATGCTGTAAAAAAGCATTCCTATCTATATTGAGACTTGGATATCTGGTTGTTCTAAACCCTAGGGTGACAGTCTTCATTTCACTGTGTGACCTATTCTTATATTTGCTTAAACTTTATGCACACTTAATATTTTGCACTTGATACTTCCAATTACTTTAAACGTTAGTACCTGTTTCAAGGAAAGGCTCTGTCTCTATCTTACTACAGCCCTTTTATTCTGTTTCTCTTTGAGAGCCGTGTGTATTTTTGAGATGACTGTCCTTACAGGAAGGTTTGGAGCACTGAGTGTCCTGGCTGTTTGGCATTCTCTATCAGTTCCCATCCAGCCGCAGGTGAGAATAGTTCCCTAGCTAGTTTGAATTTTCCTTGAGAGGACCCCAGTTCTTTCCCTTGTCCTTTAAAGGAGTTTAAGTGCTTACTTTGTAAAAGCTATTCTCTCTTCCTACTTGGTTAGAATCCAAAAGGTGGATCTATCAACTGCAAAAAATGTCCCACTGATATCAGGTATTACTCAAAGTGTCTAATTTTACCTGAAATTAGTCAAATATGTTTGTTTCCATCTTAATGATTTTTTATATGCACATTTTAAAAACCTAGGGGAAAAAAAAAAAGCCTAGGAGGAGATTTCAAAGCCTTACTTGCCATAATACAGTCAGAAAATAGGAAATATTGATGTTTTCTCCAGCACTTTTAGAAGTGCTGGCACTAGTCTTGCAATAAGGTACAGCTTTTTAATTGATAAAGACAACAATTTTAGTACTGCTTCACAGATTTATTCCCTACTATGTCATGTTGAGAACAAGAGAGGAAGGATTACTTCCTGTAATCCAAACAGACTGTTAGTGTTGAAGTCCTTATTCATCAGGTTTTTATAAACAAGGGGATTTTTGTGGTTTTGTGTTTGTTTTTTTATTATTTTTTTTTGCTATTGTTTCGAGCATGTATTTTTATTTTGTTGGGGTTTTTTTGTTTTGCTTTTTTTTGGGGGGGGTTATGACTACATGTAACAATACTGATTTCTAAGATTCATTTTCATTTCAGATTACTTTTGTAATCTGTCTATTCTAAAAGTTTAAAAATGGCACATTATTTCAAATGACAGTGCATAATTTGTGATAGCTATTTTCCCCTAAAGCATGACAGCTATTTTCCCCTAAAGCTTGTAAATTACAGAGCAGATCTTCTTCCACAAGAAACCACCATTTTTCTTCAAATTTTGTCCTTCAGAGGACTCAGAAAGGGCAGCCACCTTTACTTGAGCAGCCACATAAGGAAATGTATATACTAGGTTTCCAGACACAAACAGGAAAAGAGGTGAAATAATTGCTAAAAGAGAAGGGCTGTGAATTTATTTTGGCAATTGAAAAAAAAAAAAAAAAAAAGAGTTCACATTTCTCTGTGAAAAGCTAAACCCCGCATATTTCTTTTCTTGGGAAAGAACAACTGATTTTATTGGTATTCCTCTATTTCAGTTCCCAAACTCATCCTGTGTCCTCCTGTATCATGGCTCATTCTTTGTGCTTATTTTTTCCCTAAGACTCTGCCCTCTCAATGGATGATAAAAAAAGACTCATTTATCATTCCAATAAATAAGTCATTTAATCCGAACAGTAACTTTGGGGATACTAAGTAGAGAATACTTATAGATGTCAAGTAGGATTTTTAGAAGCTATATGGGCCACGTACAAAGAACTTAAAGAAATAAAGATGTCTGTTGTGAGAGCTGGCAGTATTTCTCACCTACTCTATCTGGATGTGACCCTGTTAGGATGTATCCTAACTCAGTATCAGCACATATCTACACTTTTGCTTCCTTCTAACCTGCATCACCTTGGTTTCCACAGGAAAGAAGCTCCAGGGCTTGGTCCTGAAAGGAGTCATGGAGGACTCAAATAGGTTCCTGGTGGGTACTAATGGAGAGCAGAACTGGAGAAGGTGGCAAGGAAACCTGTTCTTCTATGAAGAAGGCAAAGGCTTTAGACAGAATAAAGTGTCTAATTAAGCCTGGTAGCGCAGACTAGTGGTCTGGACCATGGCTGTCTAAAAGCATAAGATTATTTAAATATGTGAACACCACCACAACTCACACTATGTTATAGAAAGGCTTCCTTTATGAAAGGGTTTTGGGAGAGAAGATTAAAATAAGGACGCAAAGGGATGTGGAGGATGCAGGGTAAATAGGAATTAAAATCTTGATTCCAGGATTCTCTGTGTATTGTAATAAAAGATGTCAGTCTATTGGATTAGGGTGATAGAATCTTAGAATCATAGAATGGTTAGGGTTGGAAAGGACCTCACGATCATTACGTTCCAATGCTCCTGCTATGGGCAGGGATGCCTCATGCTGGAGCATGTCACCTAAGGTTCTGTCCAGCCTGGCCTTGAATGCTGACAGAGATGAAGCATTCATAACTTCCTTGGGCAACCCATTTTAGTGCCTCACCACCCTTACAGTAAAGAACTTCTTCCTTATATCCAATCTAAACTTCCCCTGTTTGAACCCGTTACCCCTTGTCCTATCACTACAGTCCTTGATGAAGAGGGAACATCCTTGTAGGCCCCCTTCAGATACTGGAAGGCTGCTATGAGGTCTCCATGCAGCTTCTCTTCTCCAGGCTGAGCAGCCCCAACTTTCTCAGCCCTTCATACAGTTCATATGGGAGGTGCTCCAGCCCCCATATCATCCTTGTGACCCTCTTCTGGACTTGCTATTGAAATTGATCTCTGCAGGCAGGAGAAAAAGCTTACTAAGAGAATGGTTTGGTTGCAAGACTAAGAAGCTCTACTGTCTTCTTTCATAGTACAGATAATAGTTCTTCCTGTGGCATCAAGGAAAACTTTTAAAAATCTCAGACTATTAAGTAAGTGGTGCATCTTGGACACCCTATCCCCTCCCTATTCTACTCCCGGCCCCCCCGGCCCCCTTGTTTTCAGACAAATATGATAATTATAATATAATATTTATAAATAAGTAATTATATAATTCTTATTTTGGTCTGTCCAAAGTCATTAAGGAACTAGGGCCTTATTCCAATGTCCACATGAATTTTAGTGTTCCTTAAGTCTCTTTAATATTCTTACTCTTTGGAGTTAATGATGGCAGAAATATATGGGAAAGAATTCAAAGAAAATCATATTTGCCCATTAAAAAAAATCCAATTCATTGCTGAATTATGAAATAATTTTTAAAATCAGTGTAAAATTATATAAAATTTAATGGATGATAAAGATTTTGAAGCTAGAAAAGATAAATGAGTTCTTTCTGGAATAGAGGACTCTTTCATAAGAGCTCTGATTGGGGAGGGACTCTTCATTAGGAACTGTAGTGATAAGACAAGGGGTAATGGGTTCAAACTGAAAACAGGGGAAGTTTAGATTGGATATAAGGAAGAAGTTCTTTACTGTGAGGGTGGTGAGGCACTGGAATGTGTTGCCCAAGGAAGCTGTGAATGCTCCATTCCTGGCGATGTTCAAGGTCAGGTTGAACAGATCCCTGAATGACACTGTTTACTGTGAGATGTCTCTGACCATGGCAGGGGGATGGATCTGGATGATCTTAAGGTCCTTTCCAACCCTAACTATTCTATGATTGCATGATTCTATGATGAACAGTAACTGGCCTCTTCTAAACTTGCTGAACATTTTGGTTTTTGTTTTAAGGGAAGGACAGAGCTATTTCTTGTCTGTTCTTCAAAGGGACAGGTAAGAATCAGCAGTCCTACTTGTTTATTCTTGGATCCGAAATGCAACTGTGCAGTTTCTATAGATACTCCTGTGTAACCCAGCAAAAAAGCAGGCTGCTCTGTGTAGAGAGCTCAAACATGAGTGGCCAACCTGTTCAGGAGGGCTGCAAATCTCCTTTGATACTATCTTTATGACTCATGCTTTGAGCTGAAAGTTCGCTACTAGATTTTCAGATGTTTTTTTTCAATAACAGACAACTATTCTCGCCAAATTAATTTCATTCTGCAAATTTCAGCATACTGAAATGTGTAGCCATCATCTGCCTCAAAATGAGCAGAGAATTCAAAGCAATTTTGTAACTGCTTCTGAATGCCCATATTTGAAAGAGGTTATAGGAAGAAGGCTTTTTTATTGGTTAAAATATGCTGCCTTTTCTTTCTTCTCTTTAATGTCACTATGTTGCCTTTGAAGTCTAAGTTGGTGATTTAGGGAAAGTGGGTGACTCTGGGAAACATAAATGAGGAGATTTTAAAATCTAAGTCACATGGGCTCAAAATATTCCTCTGCTGATTGCAGAACAAGCCCACGCTCCATGCCTGCTCCGTTCCTAGTATGTAAGAGAAAAGCCACGATGCAACGATAAGAAAGAAGAATGAAGGGAGCAAATTCTGAGCTGCTACTCAGGCATTTTTTATTGAGCCACAAGTTCCCTACAAACACTGAATTTCTGTGTAGTCCACAGTCAGTGTTGGGACCGAAGGAGTGACACTAAGAGGCTGTAATGTTCATTTTGCCATTTCCCTTTCCAGTTTTTTCTGCATACATGTATTTCCCAACCATGTAGATCTTATTAGATTAGAGAATTGGGCAAAAATCCTGCCATCATTGACAATAATAACCACAGAAAAGACAATATTGGCTGTCTTGGGTTCGGCAGTAGCAGTCATTTTTCTCCTTCTTGGTAGCTGGTGCAGCACTGTGGTTTTGATTTTGGGCCTGGGAACAGCGCT
>JARCZZ010046075.1:0-12365 GCA_030323915.1 Brotogeris chrysoptera | reverse complement strand
TCTCCTCTCCTCTCCTCTCCTCTCATGTTGTCTGTGCAAAAGAAAATTACACTGAGTATTATAAGATTTGCCATACTAGATTTTGATTTTCTAGGTCCATACATTGACAAAAACATCAGGAAAACTATGAAAAAATATGCTGACATTGCCATGCTCCACTGTTAAAAACCAGCATGTTGCAAAGGGACAGACCATTTTCAGGAAGTGCTCTGAGTTACTTATTTTTTTCTGTGGAAACAGTAAAAGCTTAAAACCTGAGTGCCCAAACAATTCTCTTTTTTAATATAACTGCAGAGGGATAACTGACAAGGATGAGCCCAGGCAATAAGTATGCTGTTTGGGTTATTCACACATTTCTGTTTCCCATTCTATGATTATCTACACAGTCTCTCAAGCTGAACCTAGTTTGTGCCTATGCTTTTTCCCTTGGAATGATTTGTCAGATGACAGCCTTCCAACTCTTGTCTTCCTCCTTCACTCCCTGCTTCAGTAGCCAGGCAGTGATCGGCAGCTGCTAGAGAAACTCCAGGCCACACAACCGTCACTCTGCATTGGGAACACAGAGTCAGAGACCACATGCCAAAACACAAGAACAGCCAAGTGGCAAAGAGACAAATAATGTCGCCCCCACTGAAAAGGATAAATTAGCAGAGTCTTATTCTTCTGTTTCTGCCAATTTCCAGGGGTGAAGCCAAGTGACAGCAAACTTGGCATGTATCTATCAACAGGAATAAGTCTGCAGCAGCACCAAGCTTTAGAGCCATCAATCCTGTCATTTCTTAGATGCTGAGAGTGGTGCAGAAACAAAGGCCAGGACTTGAGTCATAGTCTAGTCCATAGTCTAGTGTAAGGAAGAATCCAAAACTTCAGAAAAATCTGTATTAAAATAAGCATAACTTATAAATCCAGTATATACTCTAAGGCCACTAAGCACCCTCAAGTAAAGCAGAGGAAACTCAGGTCTGGCTTTCATTCACCTAATTAATTAAAGGAATTAAGAGACACCTGAAGATCTCTCTGCAATTAAGATAGATGAACACATCAGAAAGGTGTCTCAAACCACCTGATTCATACTGCTCCCCTGTTCCTTTGCCAGTATAACACTGGAGGGTGTGCTTCCAGTAGCTTTTTTTGTCAAAAAAGCATACTAACATTACTCTGTTGATTACACACCAAATTGTAACAAGCAGTCTGTTGCAGTTCACTTGACGTATTTATTAACTTCAATCTTTAACTCTCAATAGTATTTGAGTACATAATTCCACTGCCTTCAAGAAACTTGTCTAAAGTTAGGTAGAGACACATGGCAAATCCACTAAAGTGATGAGTTTTTAGCTCTCTTGGGTTTTTTGATCCACAAATAAGTGTTCACAACATGCTTTCAAGTTGCCAGAGATGCTTTCAAGTATCATATTTAGTCAGAACACAGACCAGCCGTCAACAAGAATCTATATCACTGATCATTGGCAGTTCAGCCAGTTTTCAGCCAACCTCTCTGTTTACTTACTAGCCCATACTTTGTTGGTTTGTTTATGAGGATGTTAACAGAAGACAGCGTCAAAAACCTTGATAAAGCCAAGACAAAGAATATCCACTGGACACATATGTGTCCAATTTGTTCACATATTCTCTGATCTCATCCTCCTTGTTGTCTAGTCCTAGGTAAAGCTCCAGGTATTCCCACTACCATTCCTAAAAAACCTGTGTCCATCCACAGCAGCACCTGAGGCATGTGAGCTCTCCCACCATCTCTATGATCCAAATGAGACTTTAACCCTGCAACTGCACACAGCCCTCTCATTCTTCCTGGTTGTTTCCCATGCTACATGCTTTAGTGTATAGAGATTTCAGAAAGGCACCCAGGTGTGCTGATTTACCTGAAAAGGCCTGAGGGTTTTTGCCCATAATATACCACTGGCACTTCCTTATTTGTGTCCATATGATTCAGGTACACCACACACAGCCTTATTTTGCTCATTAGGAAGCATCCTATCCAAATCACCCTGCATGCTTACATCCCCAAACAAACCCACTTTGATTGTAGGTATTCATCCTCCCTGTCATATCTCCTTAATACGTTCCTCATGTATATCTCCCAAGTTCCATAGAGATCAGAGCATATATTTGAAAGCCCCTAAGAGGTTATAGGAAATAAAAAAGCCAGTTTGCTTAGTAGTCATAATTATTCAGAAGTTGGGTTAATTGGGTTAATACTCTCAATGAAAGCAATTGCTCTTTCTTGAAGATGTGACACCTTGCTATTTCTGTCAGCCACTACTCCCTCACTGCACTCTCTGTGGACTGGCATAGAAATTCAGCTGCCCTTCCATTTACCTGTTAAATGTCTGGCATTTTCTTCTGCTGAACTGCCTACCTGCTGTGTGCCTGGTGTTGTTTCCTGCTGTCTACTCCACCTGTCCACTTTATTCTTTTATTTCCTCCTTAAATGTTAACATGGCACAGATGGGCACTTACTGCTTGTGACTCTCTAATGGAGTTGTTGAATGTTAATAATACTTTGAAATTTAAAAAGAAAAAGAGATGGATGGCCACTAAGACACCAAAGAAAATAAAGGTGTGCATCTAATGTATCCATCTGTCTGTAGGCAACACTATGAAATAGCTCACTAGGATGTATATTGTTGCAATATAAAGAGTTCCCTGTAGACAATGAAAAAAATTGCAAATTATTACCTTTTCATATCTAAGAATGAATATAAATTTGCCATGTGAACGAATACATAGCATAAAAATAAGGCTAACATGTAAAGAGTCTTCGGGGTAAAAGAAGTCAGTTCTTTCACTTTAGCAGGAAAATAGCCAAGGCATTAACAATCAGACATTCCCAAATTTTTACTCCTTTGGAGGGCCCTGTCATTTTCATGTTATCAGCCATTCACAGAGCAGATGCAGCTGCTGGCATACTCACAGCTGCCTCGTCTCCATTGGTGTGTCCCTGTTCTTGCTTAATAAAAAACTTCTGACTGGTTCAGCACCAGCTCCTGTCTCCTTTTCTTTTCTGATCTGAAACTGCCTCATGTCAAAGGGGGCAAAGAGACATCCACCATGATATTTAAGGCAGCTGGGTGGCTGTGGTCGCTCTAGTTCTCAACCATAAGGTCCTCATGAGACAATGCAGCTGCTACACTGAATGAGCTACCGTTGGGAAGTCATTTCTACCCTCCAACCTTAAATGATCCAGAAAATTAAAGGCCTGATTATGCTGAAATGGTTGAGGAGGTATCACCTTGTGGTTTTATACCGATATACGAAAGTAGATTGATATTCCAGATTTGTTACAGAACCACACATTTATCTTTATTCTGTTGAACAGAATCCCGATCACCTTGGCATGGCCAATATACCTGTACCTTCATCTCACCTAACACTTTGATGATCTAGAAGCAGGAAAACACGGCATACCTGCCTCTATTTTTGTGTTTGGGGGTCAAAAAAACAAAAGAAAGAAGAATGCAGTATTGCCAGTATAAATCATTTGATAATACTGAATAAAAAATCATGGTATTTGAAAAAAAAATCAATGAATACTGAAATACTGGGCTCCCTTATTTGCTAGCTCATGTTTGAGATGTGACAATTGGCCTTTCATATCTATTTGCTGCTGCTGTAACAGCTAAAAACAATCCTCTCTTCCTTCCTCCCCCTTATCTTTCCCTTTCTTCCTTTCCTCCATTCCTTCCTGCTCCCTTCCCACTTCCTTTTCTTTCTCAAAATTTAAGAATAAGGACAGCACAGCAGTATGGCGCTAATCTACAGCTTTCAGGAATTCATCCATTGCCCTGTTTTCCTCTAGTTTTTCTATACGATTTTGGATAAATTGTTTCATTTTTAATTTGCTCATGTGAATAATGAATAGATAGGATTTACAGAAGTATTTTAGAAGTTCATCAATTCAATAAATAAAAGTAACTGAACTGTAAAATCAGAAGACAGAAAATAATACCTGAAATTAACAGTCAAGCTACCCTTAAGACAGCCATGCCATGCAGCCTTGCTAATATGTACTTGCTTAAATATACCATTTCACATCTTAATACTACTCTTTACCCACTTACTTTCTACAAAAAGGTTATTTTGCAATTTCAAAAATCAGAAAAGTAGCATCTGTATTTTCATTTTAAGCTGAAATCAGATTTTATTAAATCCATTTTTATGTTTATTTACTTTAAATTCCGTTCTTGTATTTAACACCATCTATTGTGAGATCTGTAGGCAGAAATCACATTCCCCTCTCAGCCTTCATATGGTTAAGCAAAATTCTTTTAGTTTAAAACTTTTTTTTTCAGTCAACTTTTTTCTTGTGGTGTTTCTGCACTTTTCTGAAAAAAAATGACCAGCATAGGATACCAACATTCAAATAAAACTGGTCAAGCACATAGTACTCAAAATCTTTTGTCTGCTAAATAGGAGGTGAAGATTACATTAATCTCTTTCACAGATGCATCACAGTGGTTATTCATAGACACTTTATGATCTGTTAATATATGAAGTCTTCCCTTCTGTCATTTCTAATTGATAGACTTCCATCTTATGGAAGAATTATCAGTTCTAATTCCCAAGTACAATTTGTAGACCTAAATTTTGCAGTACTTTTCATTTAGTTTTCAATATAATTTACTTTTTTTTTTTTTTTTTTATCACAGTCCTTCCTTTATGTTGGTGGTGCCCTAAATTTTCCTTCATCAGGATAGTAAAGGGACATTCATCCCATTTAACTTAAATTATCCAAATATCAAGCATGGGTTCCTCGTCACTCTTCGTATCCAACACAAACTTCAAATTTTATTAAAGGGCATATGTGCAATATTCACTACTGGTCTAAAACTTGTGACTGAAGGCAGCTAACATGAATGTATATGACGTTGCTCCACAACTCTCCACTGACTGTAAGGGGTAACTTTAAGTAATGGCAATAAATTTGCAGATGGCTTCTGAATGTTTAAAGTGAGTTGAACTGAACTTAAACCACCATTGACAAACTTACTTACACTTCTGAGGAAAAAATCACAAGCATAAATATTCATACTACTAAGCAAAAGACTCCTCCTTGAGAAACTGGTGAAATATGAGTTCCTTTACAACACAGTTTCTCGTTGCTTTATTTTAACGTGATTACTTTTCCAGTGAATACTGTACTCTTTTGAATATTGGTTGAAATTTGTCACTGGTTAAATCAGATTTACATGAAAAAACTTTAATATGCGTACAATAAGGACAATTTTTTTTCTGTAGACAAGAAGCTTTTTATGTTTTATTTGTTTAGTACGTAGCCCATTGACTCCTATGCCTAACTCTTCTAAACATTTGTGTAATCCCAATCCTAATTTGGTGTTTTTACTGGTTTATATTTCACTGCTTATACAGAGGACATGCAAAACCTAGTCAGCACCTAGAATTAAGGAAGTTCTTTTTCTACAGAGAGCTGCAAATCATCCTAGTTGTACTAGTGGATTTGGTTCAAAATATACTGTTTGATGCATAGAGCAATTCCACTGTATAATTTATTCAAGTGCCTTGTAGGTGAATTCATCTCACCTGATTTAAGGCACTTACCTGATGTGTCTAAATGAGAAGTGAGTATTACTCCATGTTCATGAAGAGAAAGATAGTCAATTCTTAGAATAATTCAGACCATTTTATACTTTAACTACTTACTTGTGTACTTACAGGACTTTTCTTGCATCATTAACTTCAGAGATAGCTTTGAGTGATTAAGTTTCTGAAGTTTTCTAATGTAAATTGAAGCCTGTAGAGAGAGAAAAATCATGGTTTTATACAATCAGTAGTGCAATCAGGGTAATTTGGAGACAGATACACTCTATCTGGAGTATAAAATTCATGCTTCTAAATGCATATCTCATGCCCAAAATAATTAAGTATAGAGGACTGGGACAAGACTTTCACAGGGGAAAGTCTGACTATGTCTATGGAAGGGTCACTGTATCTTTCTCTGAAACATCTGGCACTGGTCAATATTAGCAACAGAAGATTGGACTAGATGGACTGCAGGTCTGATCTGGTGTGGCAGTTCCTATGTTCCTGTGTTTTTCCTCCACCTGGTGCAAGGGCAAAACTGTCAGGTATAATGAAGAAATCTTTATTCAGGTCCCCGGGTAAGACTGTAGAGTTGGCAATTAAAAAAATCATCTTTTGAAAAACTCATAGAATTTTACTTCTTTAACTGAGAAAAAGTATATTACTTATACTGAAATTTCCCTAATTCTTTCCCTATTTGTAGTTGAGTAATATTACCACAAGATATAAAGATGGCTACTATTATTCCTTATTATTATTATTTTCATGCAGTCATGGAATAGACATCATTGTCTGTATGCTGTACTAGCACTAGCAGATTCTTTTGTCTCTAAAAGCTAACATCCAGATTAACATCCTCTAGTCTCAGATCCTCAACTGTAATTCCTAAATTAAATGATTAGTTGGCTTGGGAGCACTGCTACTGATGTGGAGAAATAAGGACTCTTAGATGAAGACTCAGGTTTGAACACCATCCACCCCAAACCCCTGATGGTACATTTTTGTCTTCATTGACAACAAAGGTACCCATGTATGACTATAAACAAAAATTAAGTGATTTTCTGAAGTAAATGCTATTAAAAAGGATGAATTCAGATTTCATGATAAAAGCACAGTGGAAGACACAAAACCAACAAAGCAATAAAAATAACCTATAAAAAGACCTCATCCATGATTTGGCAGATAGTGATCTTAGCATGAGATCAACATGAGTATTCTGTGATTTTTAGTTCTCAAGAAGAGCAACATAGTTTTAAGAATACTGTGAGCATTTTTCCCTGCCCTTTTGGATTGTACTAGTAATTACTTGTCAACTAATTTGGTGAAGAATGGCACAGGAAAATGGGATATTTTTTGCCAACTAAAGTATCTGCTTTCTAATTATAGGTATTTATTACTGTTTGAGAAGTCCCAGAGTACCTGTTGATGTTCCAAAAAGAACAGTGCTCCTGCTGGCGCTTTACCATATCCACCATTCCTGTGGACATGTCTCAGAAGACTTAGAGATCATGACTTTGCCAAGGTTCTGGTAGTTCCAATTTTTTGGCTTCTCACAGTCCCTTATCGTAGCTATGTCTGTTGCAATTTTAGTGAAAAGGCTACAAGTTAAAAGCTAGATGGAGGTATTCTGACTTTGTCACTTAACAGAGTTATCTAATTGAGGCATAGACATCCTAGTTTCCCATTACATTCTATGGAGAGAAAAAAAAGGCATCTGCAGATGCTGTGTCAGATCTATAATTAGCTGAATTGTCTTTTAAAGGTGCTTATTTCTTCCTTCCATTGACAGGAGAAAGAACACAGCTGAACAGGAGCCTAAATTTAGTGCTCCTTGGAAGCAAATGGGGTATTAGGAAGGATAAATCTGGCTGTAACAGTTGGATCGTAAGGTCAAGTGCTAAAACTCATCACCCTGCTGGAAACAGTGAAATGGAATTACACTTCTTCAGTATATTGTTCTCTCTTCCTCTCATCTTCCTCTGCATGAGACTGTGCCTGATCATTTTTTTCCTACCTTACCTGTGTTACCTATTTTCACTAACAGATATTGCTGAAAAAAAGTAAATTTTACTGGTGACCAACCATCATCTTTCCCTTGATCTTAAATACCAAAGCTGGAGTGTAATACAGGCTGAGCAAGGGTCTGTGGTATGCAGAAAAAACAAACAAACAAAAAGCCTTAGTGGTAACAGTGAAATGGATTATTCAAACAAAAATCTAAACTTGGGTTTTGGAAGAGATGATGAAACAACCAAAATGCTCCAGACAAAACTCACCTGAATTCCAAATAAGCATGTATTCATATTGCCATTTTTTTTTTTTGTCTGGAGAAAAGGAAAAGGAGGCTCAGAATGACATAGTATTCAGTCAATATCACTGTTTCAAAAACAGACAGAATACAGAGAATAGAAATACAAGGTCATTAGCAAACAGAGGACTATAATAACTGGATTGTGATTCTTGATCAAAACTGAAGTCTTTTTATCATCACTGCTGTTTTTCTTTGATTCACAATGGGAATAGGACTTCATTTTTTGTGTATCAAATTAAACAAAAAAAAAAAAAAAGAAAAGACCTAATAAAATAAGAAGTAACATATGGAGTGTGGCTCTGGCTGCATAAAGATTATGGATTTTATTATTTGTTGAAATGGAAATAATGTAATCTCACAGGCTGATGCCATGGAAATTCCATTGGATTTTCCATGTTGGTGATGCATTTATAGAAGCCTTTTGGATTATAAATGTGAAACACAGTATTAACCCATTAGACTGTCGGTCTGATATCTACTTGCTTTCAATACTGTGTCAACATTAACGCACAGTGTTTGTGTACACAGCTGGAGTATTGAGAAAAAAAAAAAAAAAGAAGCATTCTCAATCAGTCATTCTTCTACAGTTATTTAGTGGTTTGTAAAAATACATAGCCTTCTCTGAGAGGAGCCCCTGACCTACAGGAATTGAAAATGTGCTCTTTCAGTTCTCTGTCCCATTATCAGGCGCATTCAGATACACTGCAACTTCCAGCAAACACTTTTTCTTTCTTTTTTATCATAGAATCATAGAATAGTTCGGGCTGGAAAGGACCTTAAGATCATCTAGTTCCAACACCCCTGACATGGGCAGGGACACCTTACACTAAACCATGCCACCCAAGGCTCTGTCCAACCAGGCCTTGAGCACTGCCAAGGATGGAGCATTCGCAACTTCCTTGGACAACCCATTCCAGTGCCTCACCACCCTCACAGTAAAGAATTTCTTCCTTATATCCCCCCTAAACTTCCCCTGTTTAAGTTTGACTCCTTTACCCCTTGTCTTCTCACTACAGTCCCTCATGAAGAGTCCCTCCCCAGCATCCCTATAGGCCCTCTTCAAATATTGGAAGGCAGCTATGAGGTCTCCACACAGAGTTCTCCACGCTGAACTGCCCCAACTTTCTCAGCCTTTTTTTTTTTTTTTTTTTTTTTGTGGGAAGGTGCCTTTCAGATTTCAGCTATTTGCATATTTATTGATCAATTTGTATTGCATACAAGGTTTATGAAAGAAACCCTCTCACATATGCATGTGAGAGCAGATGAGGGCATATGTTTTCAGGTTGCCTTTAGAGGGATGAAATGTTGCAGATGTTGAAGAAGCACAATGTTCTCACATAAGAGTTCAATACTGCAGAATAAATTCCTTTAGTTTCCTATTTTGGAGTACCACTCATCTCTCAGACCTTTTCATAATCTTATTGAAGTTATGTGTTCCTTCTCCCTTGATAGTCAATAGAAGTTAGAAGCCACAAGAAAGATATTCAATTTTTGAGGTTAGATCCCTGTTTTAAACTGACGGAAATCTTTCTGTAGACATTCCTTTCTCCTGTCATTGTCTATAAAAGGACTCTTTATCACTACCTCAGACTTAGCAACTATTTAGATAGGTAATCCTGAAAATTAAGGAATAAACAATAAATCTGTTTGTGCCTTTATGTAAAACGTACTAAAAGAAAAAAAACCTAAACTGAAGAAAGTAAAAGAAACAGATTATTTGAAAAAAATTCCCTAAAATATTCCATGTAGCTATTCCCCTTAAGGGAATGTGAGCCATATGAGATGAAATAGAAGAAAAAGATAACTGAGTTGGTAAGGTGGACTTCTATAATGCCTTGAAACTAGGTTGTGAGAATGTCAACATAAACAAAGAAGATATACCAAGTTTTGTAAGAACAGAATATTGATGAAATGGAGATGGCATAACCTGGCCTGTAAAGCTAGAGAACAAGTTAACCCTCAGCCTCTCATGCAACTCATGTAAGTAGGCATGAAGGCACAAATAGAAGCAATGCACTGGAGGTGAAGGAGTTTCAGTAGCAAGTACCCGTGATGGCCACAACCTAAGGTAAGAGATTTGCAAAGGAAAGCATATTATTCAAGGTGGTGTAACTCATGACAGAAAGGGTGGGATGAAAATATTTATGAAGATTAAATGAAACCAAAGATGAATTACTGAATCATTTTTGACTTCACTACTAAAGAAAACAATGTATTTCCCCTTGTCTCTCTTTACCACCTGGATAGTTTTAATGCAAAAAGATTAAGGACTGAAAAATTCTTACAAACATACTTCATAAGGAGGTATGCCAGCTTTCCCCTGGACCTGTCAAAGAGAAACAGCTTCTACTACACCAGGGCTTTTTCAGTCCACAACATGCCTGACATAGCAATATTCACTCTAACACGCCCCACCCCCAATTAAATTTTAGGCAAAAAAAAAGTAACCTTTCAAAATAAATGTCAAAGTAAACTGTGCAAGGGAAAATGGAAGTGGGTTTTTGACATCCAGACAGAAATATCTTCCACCTGTGCTAAGACATCTGAGTCAGTGCTTAATGATATACATTTATGAACAAGTTATACACTAGTGTACGTAAATGAGACCCATTTTAATTTTTGTAATTGGCTCATTTGAGGGACAGGGGCTGCATTTCAACACTTTTGTGGACTTTACAGTGAACTATACTGTCTAAAAAGCATTGCTAGCATTATTTAGGTAAAGAAATCGCTGATGTAACTATTGATGTTATTGGTTATGTCTGAAAATGCCATTTAGACAGATACCTCTGGAAATAGAAAAGTAGCTATAGAAAGGCAAGGTGATCTTTCTAATTTCACAAAGTACTGTAGTGTTACCATCAGAATGCACACCAGCCTTGGGCTCTAACCACTTAACAGTGTTCCCTGACCTAGATCATTTGCATTTTAAAATTGGTAGATTTTGTTTCATCCAATACCCTTGCAAAAGGTTTCATTCTAATTACATTTGAAAGTTCTTTTTGTTTTTCCATTCCAAGGCTGTTTCTGACTGTGTGACAGACTAGAACATTGGATGGAAAATTCAGTATTTGCAATTCAAATTGCAAGTGAAGGTTTTAATGCTGAATACTTGTGAAAAACATTTAAAAGGCTGATAGAGTTAAACAATGTAGATTTTTCCCCCTTCGTCGTGAACTGACTTTACAGATATTATTCATTTAAGATCTGGAGATGATATTAATATGGCGTTTATGCATAAAACTCACAACAGGCACATACTTTGTAAATTCAGCATTTAGTTATCTCTTATTAATTAAGAAGAAGCAAAGCAAACATCTCCCCCTTATATTCATGCCCCAAGCTAAGCAGAGGGAATGGAAAAGGTTTTTAGAATTACAAATAGAACCTTTAAATTGTAGAAACTTGCTCATTTCGTTTATGAAAAGTATTGCAGAACTTCTGTTTTCTCTCCCAGTTGTTATTCAAATCACAGTCCCAAGCTAAAAAAACAAAACAAAACAAAACCAAACCACAGCAAAAACAAACCCCCCCCCCCCAAAAAAAAAAAAAAAAAAAAAAAAAAAAAAAAACACACAAAAGAAAGAGGGGAAAAAAAAAAAAAAAAAGGGAGGGAGGGGGAAACAAAACCAGGGAAAGAGAAAAGAAATAATCCTGCCAGGAATTTAGTGAGTTTTCTTTTCCAAGACCAGGCAGAAATACTGCATATTTAAATATGTAAATTGAACCACAACTTTGGTTGCTGGAAAAAAAAAAAAAAAGAAAAAGAAAAGTCAGGGGAAGAAGTGGAGAAAATATAGAAAGAGTTATGAAATAAGTTTTCAAAAATAGATATATGGAGCATATGAGAATTTACCAATATATTTTTTAGAGCAAGATATGCATTTCAGTGTGCAAATTGCAAATGTTTATTTTCAAATATTAAAGATTTATCTTTCTGATAGACCTCCACAGTTTTTGAAACCCTAAATATAAATTGAGAGTAAAATTCTTTCCTGTGTGAGAATCCAAATCAAGAGTTTTGCACCTCCTAAATCCCACTAAAACCCTCAAAATAATATTTAGGGCTGACTTATGTGGCTTATAGGCAACACGTAGCTGGTAGAATTTCACTCAAAGAGATCAAGCATATTAGAATTACTGCTGTGACTAGTTTCACTACCGTCTCTTGGACTAATTACCTAAGATGAGAGTCTTTGCTTCGTATAGTCTCTTAGTCTGGCAAGGCAGATCATTTAGAAATACTAAATATTACAATAAGGCAAAGGATTGGATATGTGTCATGGGTTCAGCAGTAGCAGTCATTTCTCTCTTTCTTGGTAGCTGGTGCAGCACTGTGTTTTTGATTTTTGGGCCTGGAAACTGCGCTGATAACACCGGTGTTTTCAATTACTGCTTGGTAATGTTTTGGTTTGACCAACGACTTTCTGAGTCTCATGCTCTGCTAGGGAGGAGGGGAAGCCGGGAGGAAGCAGAGACAGGACACCTGACCCAAACT
>JARCZZ010046070.1:0-16675 GCA_030323915.1 Brotogeris chrysoptera | reverse complement strand
TGAGACTCAGAAAGTCCTTGGTCAGATCAAAACACCACCAAGCAGCCACTGAAAACACTGGTGTTATCAGCGCTGCTTCAGCTACCAAGGAGAAAAATGACTGCTGCTGCTGAACCCAGGACACGTGTGTAGGAAAAAGACATGTGAGTGTAGGTGCACTTCTGTGTGCAAGCTACTGAATAAAAAAATAAATATAATTGGTAGAAAGTATGACTGTATTTTTGCTTTGAAAATATTATTTTGCTCATTTCCAGAGTTAGCTTGGTACGCCTATATGAGAATAAAATTTATTCATTTCTAAACAAAGACTGACCTCAGAACTTTTCTGACAATGCTAAAATAATTTATGGAAACATTAATTGCTCAGCTTGATTCTGTGGTAAGTATTTTTCTGGAATGAGTTTTTGTGGTGGTTGTGATTTAAGCCCAGCCAGTAACCCAGAACCACCCAGCCTCTCACTCACCCCCTTCTTCCTCCCCCTGCTCCTGGAGGGATGGGGAGGAGAATTGAAAGAATGTAACTCCCGTGGGCTGAGATAAGAACAGGCCAGTAACTAAGGTATAACACGAAACTACTACTGCTACCACCAATAATAATGATGATAAGGGAAATAACAAGGGAAGAGAATTCAGTTGCCCATCACCTGCCGATTAATACCCAGCAGCCATCTGGGCCTTCCCGGTAGCTCCACCCTGTTTCTATACTGGGCATGATGTGCTTGGAGTAAAATACCCCTTTGGCTAGTTTGGGTTAGGTGTCCTGTCTCTGCTTCCTCCCAGCTCCTCTCCTCACTGGCAAAGCATGAGACTGAGAAAGTCCTTGATCTGTAAACATTACTTAGCACCAACTAGAAACATTGGTGTTATCAGTACTGTTCCCAGGCTGAAAGTCAAAAACCCAGTACTGCACCAGCCACCAAAAAGCAGGAAAATGACTGCTACTGCTGAACCCAGGACAGTGGTGTTAAACAGAAAAGCCCACTGTAAAACTGTGTGGGACTGGATTTTTTTTTTGTGCATTGAAACATACCTTCTAAAGGATTTTAAATGGATGAGGAGCAGATGTCTTGATTTGATGGTAAATTGGTAATCTGATTACCTTGAAGATTAACTCAAGCTATAGCTAGAAATCATTCATCGTCAAAAGATCAAGAAGAAGGGAGGAGAGTATAAAACAATGCCAAAATATTCTTAATGTTACAATATCATTCTTTCAAGTATCATGAATGCAAAGGTTAGTCAATCTGTGCTAATACATAAATGTACATGTATTGAATTTATTAGTTCTTAATATAATGTTCATGAATTCTGCTTTCTCAGTGTCTTTTTAGCCCTCTATTACAGACAGTAATACAGAATAAAAATAATGTCTGTAGCTTGATGCTTTTGTATCCATGCTTTTTTTGATGAGACAAATTAAGTTTTATGTGTGCTCTACACCAACCTGTATGAATCAGAGAATTCTGTCTGATTGTGACCAAAGTCCAGTAAGAAGATGGATTCAAAATTTTAAACAATGAATTGACATATAGCTGCCTTTATGTCACAATAATTGTTACTTTTCTAGCTACAGAAATATCCTTTGCTACCACATTTTACAAAGTCGATTCCTATCCAAAATCACAAACACCGTCTTGTGTAAATCTTCTAAAATCATGAGACACTAAGCAATATAAAAAGGCCTATGCCTTGTGGCAAAATTACCCTTTAAAACATCAATTCTATTATATATTAATGTGGGAAAATTAATGACTTTCCTCTTTTATTTGTATAGAAGCCAAGATCTATAATGAAAAACCACCACTATACGTAGTTACTTTCCATTCTATAAAATTTCAAGGGTAACCAAAGAAATCATTAGCAGCCTGATTATATTCGGTATGAACAGGATGGAGAGAACATCAATAAAATATACCAAGGAAGATTTTCTTTTCTTTTTTGTGAAGTGTTATTTGACACACACAATTGTGTTACTAAGACAACTCCTGAACAAAACATACTTACAGTATAAAAAGTGGTCTGAAATCCTTTAAAAGTTTTTGCGTACTCGTTAATATATACAGTGGGCATATGAAAGCCTTTAATATTTCAGAATAGAGGAATTTACCACCACTTACATATGAGATTAACATAATGCTGATAAACTACCACATTAAAATAAACAGCATGCTAATTTGTCAGGAACACATATATCCCTTAGCTTTACAATATACTATTTCCTTCACATGCCTCCTGGACAGTAGTGGTACTTCAAGCATTTTGTAACTAACATGTCATCATGTCATCTAACATCTATGGGATTACCATATGCTGCATTATGAAAACTGATTGGGGACAATTGATCAGCAACCCAATATTTCATGTATGGCTGTAACTAATATGACATGTTCTTAAATAAGAAATCTCTGCTTTATTTCTTTATATAATTCTGGCTTGATCTACTTATCAAATACATGTTGTCTTAATTAGTTACCCAGATTTTAGCATACACCTTAGGGCGACACCTCAAGAAGTAAAGTTTAAGCGAATGCTTGGGATTTTCCAGACAACTGGTAAAGCCACAACTAATATAATTGTCTGACACAGAGTATGCTTTCTTTTGTGTTTTTTTTTTTGTTTGTTTTGTTCATTTGGTTGGTTGGTTGGCTGTTGTGGGATTTTAGGTTTTTGGTTTGTTGGTTGGTTTATCTTTTGTGGGTATTTTACACTGCTTTTAGGAAAACATGAATAAATTACTGTCTTCTGCGTGCAGAAATATTTACTATAATGAGTATTTCTAGAGGAGTTTCTTTTTTTCCATTTCGTTCTTTTAATTCAAACTGTTAAATAATCAATAAAGGTTTAACCATCAAATAACATGAATTACCTAGAATAATATATATTATAATTTTATTACATTATTCATTATTTATTATATTAATATTAATATATTATTTATAATATATTAATATTAATTAATATATTTATTATATATAAAATATACCTGTCATATTTTGACACCTTTCAATCTTTTCCCTTCAATGGCTGCAAACACCCTCTAATAGTGTTTCTTCTATTTAAACAACTGTTTTTCTTTCATGTTTAACTGAAACTGCTGAGGTTTAGCATATGTTGTTCCATGCTAGAAATTTTTAGGAAGTTTTGGTTTTTTCACAGTGACGAGTCTAGTTGGTAGGTTTAGTAACTTAGAGTTAATAAAGTATGAGTGGTCTTAAGTCTATTATGGATGAAAGGAGCATGACCAGCAGGTTGAGGGAGGTGCTTCTTCCCCTTGGCTCTTGCGAGACCCCACCTGGAGTACTGTCACCAACTCTGGGGCCTCCAGCACGGAAGGAATGTGGACCTGTTTGAGTGAGTCCAGAGAAGGCCTTGAAGATGTTCTGAGGGCTGGAGCACCTCTGCTGCGGAGACAGGCTGAGAGAGTTGGGCTTGTCCAGCCTGGAGAAGGGAAGGCTCAGAGAAGACCCTAAGGCTGCTTCCAGTACCTAAAGAGGCCTACAAGAAATATGGAGAAGGAGTTTTTACAAGAGCAGGTAGTGACAGAACAAGGGTGAATGGCTTTAAACTGAAAGAGGGTAGATTTAGATTAGATATTAGGAAAAAATTCTTTACTATAAAGGTGGTGAGACACTAACACAGGTTGCCTGGAAAAGTTGTGGCTGCCTCATCCCTGATAGTGTTCTAGGCCAGGTTGAATGGGACTTTGAGAACCCTAGTCTAATGGAAGGTGTCCCTGCCCAAGGCAGGGAGATTGGACCTAGATTATCTTTAAGGTCCCTTCCAACCAAAGCATTCTGTGATTCTATCATTACCTGTTCTTGCTGTGTTAAATCAGAAGAGCTAAGCTGTTTTGTTGAAATAGCAGAATCAAATGTATTTCAGACCCCCAGTCAGATATTCAGCTGGTATAGATGTTATAACTTCACTCATTTCTTACCACGACAAGTACGTAGTCTCTCAAAGTAATAAGAAAGAGCACAAGAACTGCAAACTTGCCAAAATAAAACATTTGGAATCTAAAGGCAATTAAATACTAGCTTCAAGAACCAGTTCTTCAAGGCAGCAGTGCTGCTTCTTTCTGATCTTATGAAGGAGGCTGTTTACCTTTCTGAAATGCTTCAGGACAGTTTATGGCAGAAAAATTGTCAAACATGCAACATATTTAGAAAAGAGAGGTGGCTTGTACTTTTGTACTCATCTTATGAAATCCACTAACCAGTAATTTCATGTTTTCTGATCCCAGAGAATGTCTTTGTATGACAGTACACACTCTCTCTTAATGGAGTGTTCTCAAACTGATGGCCACTGTAGTTCAGGTGAAAATATCATTCTACTGAACTCTGAAGGCACCTCACCTTACAACTCCAGATTATTGGGAATATTTTCTGACATTTTCCTAAGCATTTGTTCTGTTTATATGAACCTTTTTCAGTAAAATATTTTTGTTACTGTTGTGGTTTTTTGGGGAGAAACTGATGAAAGAAAATCTAGTCTTATTCTAAACAACATACAGCTGGTCATCACTTTTTTGCCTTGATATTATATGGTGCTGTTTACATAGAAACTCGGAGAGTATTTATTTAAAGTCTGTTAATTAACTGTGACTTCTTTTTTGCTCTCTGCTGCTCATGGCAGCATCATGCTTTCCTTGATGGTCAGGTGGGGTTTGGGGCTGCAGTAATTTTTTGTTTTCTTAAACTCTGTCATTTGCAAGATAAAGTATATAAAGCTGATCTACCATCTCAGGAATGGTGTACATGGCTTTCTACATCGGTATGTCACATGGCCCTGTTAAAAGGGCATCATGCTAAGAAAGGAGTTGTCTTAAGTCAAATTATGATTTCCCTACAGACCGGCAGTGGAAACTCTGGAAGAACTGTTCCTAGCAAAATTATTCCTGCATGGTTTTTGGCTCAGGTCATGCTATGCTATTCATTAAATTAAGAAAGTTGCTCTCCCTATGCCGCTTGCCTGTTCCATACCACCTTGGCCCAGTTAGAAGTACCCAGAAGCTTTGAAAGAGGCTAGAAACAAAAAAATTGTACATATGCTGAGACATTTTGTACTCCTGTGTGGCTCTCTGAGTGAGCACTTCACATCTGTGTATTTAATGCCAAGTATTCTTTTTAGGGACTACTAATGTACAAAGATCATTTTATGAAAAGTATATTTGGTAACTCTGCTAGGTGAATACATATCATATAAAAGTGTAAGCACATATTTAGCAGTAAGGGAGCTTGGTTCATTTCCACTTTTCTCACCAGCAATTTCTCTTCCATCACATTTGGCAGCTGCAAGTAGGCAGCCTTTACATTAGGTGGGATTTCATCTATTCATGGAATAGTTATAATTCTGCTCCATTCCAAAGAGAAATTTCCTTCACACAAGGAAGATTAAAAGAAAATACTGTTTAGATGAAACTTGCATGATATGATAGTCTCTAAGATTGATTACAGTTCATTTTCAAAGGAGAGAAATAGTAAATAGGGTTCCATTGGAGTCTGCTCTAAACCAAGGACAGACATAAAAATTTATGCTTCAATAAAGTATAAGCCTCAGTGTAAGAATAAAACATATCTTTCCTTAGAGATGGTTATTGGAATACATAGTCTATTTACTGTACTTGCAGACTGTGTCAAACTTGCGAAGGAGTCCAAGATTAGCACAGCAGAAAATGATTTGAATTAAAAATAATTTGACAAATATTTATAGTTTCTATGCAAAATCAATCTAAAATACTTACAAGAGTAATAATAGAAGTTCTAAAGTTAGCCTGCATAATTTTTTTACAGAGGTTGAAATGAAGTGCGGAAAATATTCAGTTTATGGTGAATCACCAGCAGAACATGACTCAGAAGTGTCATGCTGTTGCAAAACCTGTGAAAGCTTAAGATTCTGCTTTCTAGTATTTCTGTCTTTTCCTGAAAACTGCAATACAGCGAAGAAGCGCTTCAGAGAATGGCCATGGAATAACAGAATGTCTGAAGGAAAATTGAATGAGTTTGGGTTGTCTCCAGACAAAATAGTGGCTTCAAAGATGAAGAGCATATAATGTCTTTGTGATCACAGAGGTTGGGACAGGAAAAAGCTTATTAAAATTGCTGCAAGAAATATTTAGATATGGTAACCGTCATTCATGTACTAAAAACTTTAAGCATTGATATACTTGGTTGAGGCAGATTACTGAATATTGTTCACCACAGGCTTTTGGAAATTGCTCAGCCACAGGTACCATAAGTATCACTAACACTTCCTTGGATTTTTCTGAGGTTCCCTTCTTTCTTATTTTCCTAGATTCTATGGTATAATTTTTCTTGTTCTCCTTGACATGTTAGAAAGATTTGGTTGCAAAAAAGAAGACGTGCAGATTGTGTATTTTAAGGTACACAAAAAGCACTGGAGTTATCGGTAAATTAATGTTAATGTTTTTTATTAATCTATTCCTAAAGTGTATGAGTAATGATATAATCTTAATTGCTTTTTGTCATAATGCAACAATATTTGGCAGTCACACAGACTGTCTTCACAATCACCATTACTTTTTCCTTTCAGACACTTATACAAAAATATTATACGGCAGGAGTTCTGCTCTGCAAAGAAGATCATAAAATTAATTTTTCACTTGATACCATAATTAAAATTCATTACTTGTATGCACTCACATAGCACCAAACTTTTGTTGCGCATAAAATCAAAAGAAATTTACTTGAAAACTAATAACATCTTTTGTGTGATGAATCTCAGTGGAGTTAACAACAAGGACAAGAAATCAAAGCCTTGTTTATTGAGTCTGTGTTTCAGGGGAAAAAGAGACACAAAAGCCTGACAGAAATATATCTGTTATGATGTTCTTAATTTCTGTTTCCATGACTATTTTAAGCAAATTATTGTATTGAGAAGAAAAATGTTTCAGTTTATATTTTTGAATTTTTAGAATTATTAGGTTGTAGAAGTTTGTCAGTGATTGAAGTACCTAAAATATGAGACTAAAAGTTCCGACTGAGAGGCTGGAGATGCAGCTGTTTTAAAAACCAAGTGTATAATTTTCTGAGTATATCCAGTGTCCTTTTTATCATATATAGGTATGGATTCTGACAAAATAGTCTAAATGTACTTCCTATATGTTGAGTCAGACAGGCTCTCCATCTAGCCTTCTGCTACACTCGTTTAGTTAAATTTTGCTCTGTTAAAAATCTAGTGTTTAGTTTCTAATACTTCATTTAACTAAACACAATAAAGCATTAATCTTGCACCCAGTGAAATTAATGGGAATTTCCACATTGGCTTTGCTAATTCTGGAAATAGTATAAGATACTTCAGCAATGAGCATAACTGTGTTTCTTCAGATTACCTGTTGTCTCATATTTATTACATTACTATATTAGCTTAAGGTGACAACTTTTTGAAGAAGACTGTAGGAAAGAATTCAGTGCTGTGGCCCTGTAAGTTCAGAGAGTGAAGCAGTTCAAAATGGCAGTGTTACACCACATGGACAGTCCATAAACACTTTCTGAGCAGTCATTTTGTCTTTGAAATGAAATAATATTGATCTATACCATAAAAATATACTGGGTACAAAAATATAAAGAAAAAAAAATGTGTTAAACATGAGATTTTTCAAGTACGATAGTGGGAGTAAAACGTATAGGTGAGAGTTTGCATAGTAGTTCATCTTAGTGGTTGTTTGATGTGGGCTGAGTACCAAGTTTACCTGTTACTTGGCCTGGCTTGTGTAAACAGCAGAATCTGAACTTACGTGGCAGTTGTATCATAGAATCATAGAATAGTTATGCTTACTTGAAGGCTTTTATTTCCTAAAAGTTGGCTTTGTAGCTGAAATTTTCAATTATTTCTGCATTTACCAGCGTGCACTACACTATATATTGGAAACAGTTGTCTTGGGCCTTTCCTGACTTGCGCACAGACTTTTATAGCTGTTTAAATATATCTATTGTTAAAGGACTTTTTATCCTGGTAAATCTTATCAAGATCTAAACAGAAGATACATGGATTTTCTGAAAGTTGGAAGCAGGAATCCTATGGAGTAAAATGTTTTGACTTATGGATTGGTTTGAAATCTCACCTGGCTGTTAAAAGGAAAGGCAATTTACAAAATATGGAGTAGCATCCTTCTGATGTATGTTAGCCTGGTTAACTTTTTGTTATGAACTAAGCATAATTTAATAAGAATATTAGTATTCTCTACCTTAAAGGAAAAATTAGAAACATTTTCATCTCACTTTCATTTCCTACAATGCATAAATTAAAAATAGAAATGGCAAGGCATTTCACACTATTTATACCCTGGCTGGGTAGTTGCTAAGGCTTTCTCTTTTATTCCCCATTTTTTTTAGATTTGATCTGTATTTAACACTTCTATTTTTATAACCATCAGATTATAAGATGATAACCTAAACTTCATAAGATATTTTTAAGAGACACGGTTGTAAATTTTGTTTGTCAAACATGTTGCATCATTCACTGAACATTAACACAGTGATGTATTGATTCCTTTTCTTCAGTTAAAACATTCAGGAGAACAAGACATTTGACAGAACAAGACTCTAGTCTGAGTCAAGATTTTCTTCCTAGGAGACCAGTATTCCTTCTAATACTGTGGAGACTGCACTAAGAAAGCATTAAAAAAAATAAAAAATAAGATAAAACCCTGCTTTTGTGGCCCTTAGAACATTTTCAGAAATTTACATAAAATGTGTGTTTTGGATGTTTTCTACTGATAATGATTGACATGGATTTTTGGTACTGAGACATCCACAGGTCTTTTAAAATATATTTTCTTGTATACCGAGATGAAGTTTCTATGGTATAAAACATAAAGTCCAAAGCTGACTCTGAACTGGTAATTGCCACTCATTATTTTTGAAATTGAGGAGCTGTAACTATCTGTAGATATTTATCAGATGGCATAAGAACGAGACAAATTTAAAGGTAGTTACAAATAACTGTCAGATTCTCAGCTTGTGTGACAGCTATTGGCTTTATGACAGAGGATGAATCTGACAAACATTACAGTATTTTATGTCATGTGTATATATATGTATGATATATGTGTGACCTTAAGCCTCTAAATAGCTTCAGTGTGAAGGACTTTGAGCAGAGCCAACAAAAAGATGAACCATCCACAAGAAAGGGTGTAATAGAAGCATGGTACTAAATGCAAATAACCAGAATTCACAGCCTGATTTGATACTGATGCATACTTTATTGTCTGTCCTTCAATGTGCATATGAAATATAATCAGCTCAGAATGATTGTCACTTTATTTAGTGAGTGGACTATCATTCTGCCAAGGTTTCATACAAAGCCCAGCAATACCTTGAAAGAGCTCATCCTCCAGCACAGGTACAGTTCTAGGTGGAGCTCAATGCTAAAAAAACTGTCATACATGCTTCGGTTTCCTCTGACTGGTCATCATAGGATCATAGATTGGTTTGGGAGTGGAAGGGACCTTAAAAATCATCTAGCTCCAATTCCCCCTGCCACTGACAGGGACACCTTCCACTATACTAGGCTGCTCAAGGCCACATCCAACCTGGCCTTGAACGCCTCAGCTTTGAGTATGTCGTGGGTTTCCACCCCGGAGGCAGAGAGTAATGTGGCCCTTGCTTAAAGTAGGTCTTCTTCATGAATTAATTGTATTTGCTTTTTCCATAAAAAAACATTTACTACCAATTTCATTAACATCTTGTAGGCCATCATGTATTTAAATCAACATTTGCGAGATAATAGTGGGTCAGCCAGCTTCAAACATATTTATATTTGAGGGCAAGAGGCTTTTCTTTGTAGACAAAGAAGAAAGAAAAAGAAAATAAAAATTGATTTGTTTTTTTGATGGATAAAGTTCATTGTAGTTTTATATACATAGTTCTACATATTTTATTAATATATTATCTCCATGTATTAGATGTATTATTTATATGTTATGCATTATTCATATGTTATCACATTCCATCTTTCTGTATGAAGAAAAAAATCAGAGCTGGCTGATTATTTCATTTGCAACAGTATTAAGCAAGTATTTTTATTGATTCCAGTAAAGCTATTAACAATACAATTAAACAGAAAATGAAAAACAAGATTTCTATAGAGATATTTGCATATAGTGCAAAAATATTTCAGTAATATATAATTTATTTTCTGTTAAATACTTCTAAAGGATGCACTCACTATTAGGCCATGATGAAGTATTACTGTAAATGGTATTGCTTCATTCTAAGTTTTAGTCTTAAGAGATATGCCCTCAGAAATTACAAAAATCATGAGAGGATGGCTAGGAGATTGGCACTGACGTATGGTGTTCTTCATCCAGAGGTGAGCTTTTGAGTCAGATTTATATTCACAGTGAGCTCAAATCAATAGAAGTGGTGGTTGATGGCTGTGAAACCTCTTAGTCCATTCTCTAGCTCTAAATCAGCAATTTGCTCATCAAAATCACAGTCAGTGAAAAACTCAGTAATAAGCTGCATCAGGACTAGCTACTTCAGGTGGGAAGCAAAAATGCAAATTGATTTTGCAATTCAATTATGCTTACAGGCTTATGGGAAAGATCAAGGTACAAAGATATGATGAAATGATTTGTATATATTTTAAAAGAAAGGTTTGGAAGTTGAAAATTTATATTAAGTATTCAATAAACTATTCCAACTGAGCTTGTAAGCGAGACTAATAATTACTTTTAACATACTCTTTAGTGAAGCATAGGCACATTTTAATCTGAATGTTTGTATGCATGTGTATGGAAAATTGTCTTGACAGTGTTTTGGCTGAGATGTAAAATCTGCCCATAATCTTTTTACTCCCTGTGACTACTAATGAAAAAGAAGATCATTGTGATGTGCCCATTCCAAATCTTTTTTTAACCCTGTGTGCATATGCAAAAAACATGAAAAAGAATGAGAGGGAAAACTATTAGTACTGGATTGATCTCATACCATTTTTGAGAAATATATCTATGTGGATTTTACAGTAATTATTTCTAACAAAGTGCTCACAGGAAAAAAGAATTCAAGTCTTTTTGAAACAAAGGAAATGGAGTGTATAATGAAGTTCCACTTCTTAATGTGTAAGGAAACAAAAATATATCTAAAATAAATTTTGTGTCTCACCATTATTTAATGTTAAATGTATATAATATTGAAAATAAATAATGATAAATATAGATCTATATATTAATCCATTAATGGCTGTTTCATAATAGGGAACTTCTATTAACTTTTTAAAGTAAAGTTACGGAACTTAAGGTAAGATATTATTTTTATTTTATTTAATCTTAAACGTATTACTATACCTAGTTTTCTTTATGCTTCATGAACATATATAACAAGCTTTCTTAAAAAGCTTTTCTTAACATTTAGTTTGGCTTTGAATCTTTAATTTGTCAAATTCCACTATATTTGGAATAAACTAATTTTATATCAACTATCCTGAGAATAAGTCAGGAAAAGAGTGTAAAAGACTAGAAATGAGTTGTCTCGTCCATCTCCACATGCAGTCAAATGGGTATTTTGTGGTCTACACTGTATAAGCAACATGAGTAGGCAACGCAATACAAAATTATCTAAATTGTGTTTGAAAACAGAACTGTCATTTGTGCAAGAATGTGGTAAAGCAACCTTCTTTCAAAAATTATTTAGAAGAATGACAGTGCTAAAGGTAGTAATTTTTAGTTTATGACTCTCAAGGCAGTATGAGTTGTTGAAGTTTGGATGATCTTTTGAAGAGCAAGCTGCCTGTAATTGGTTTGTGGTTAATGTTAAACATGGTTTTATATATTCGTATAACCTTCATGCAGTTAGGGTTTCAAAAAGAGCAAAATAATTAAAAAAAAAATTAAAAGCTAATCCCCCCCTTCCAATTACACACCCCAGATATCTGCTTAAAAATGATGGTAGTGAAGGATAGGGATTTTGTGGTTTGATGCAGACTCCCCAAGGTATTCCTTTGAACTGCTGAGACGTACCCACTTACTCTTTCTTGTTTATTCCAGTTTTTACAAACCTTGCCACTCAGTCTAACCACATGTTCAAAGCAAAACATAAAATGGTGTAGTTTTAAAGGACTCATTAATTTTCTTTGTACTCCAAAGCAACAACATTAAAAAATGCAATAAGTAAATTCTGAACTCAAAAGTGTCCCAATTTTATCGCTGTTTACTTCAAAGGATCCTGAAAAGAGTATGCTGAAGAACCACATCCTTGTGTTGAAAAATTAATATATTACTGACATTGACCAATTTTCTGATTCTCCCTGCTTTATGAATTTTTAAACTTTTTGTATTAGTAAGAAAGACAGGTCCACAGTAAAATGTCTTTTAGGATACTGCACCTTGAAAGATTAAAAAGCAGACCATGCTATGCTTTGAATTGCTTATTTTTTAAAGCCAGGAGAATAATCTAGAAACTGCAATTGTCTTGAGTGCTTCTGTTGAGGTCAAAATTGCTAAACGGATTACATCGTATATGCAAAATTGCATATGTATTTGAGCTAATGCTGAGAATTCCTATGTGGTTGACATCAGTTGAGATATTAAGGTCAGTATTCTTGTCTTTATAAATAATAAAAGTGTTTTTTATAATTTCAGTTATTATTTTGAAAAGCAATAGCTTTCTTTGTGTATCACAAGGGACATAAAGCTGTGTAGTTGCGTACTGCTAGCATTATAAGTGTTAATGTTAGGGCTCATCTGACTGATCCATACTGTTGCAGTATGTATTCATCTTTCTCTGAAGGCCAGATAAAAGCAGCTACAAGATTAGTCGATAGGTTTTGGCACAGGTAATTTGCAATTATAAGGACTGTATCCTGGCAAACCTCCAATAACTGTGTTCAATAGAGAGTAATTTCTAAAGAAGTCAGTAACTGTGTTGATATGGTTGATGTTCCACTAGGTAATGTAAGTATAAAGCAGGTATTATTAGAAATTTAGTTTTGTTTTCAATTTCTTATGGAGCACATTGAGCATCACAACTCATAATCTTCCTTTTTCTTGTCCTGAAAACTTTCTGAATCTTTAAGTCATCCAAACCAGAAATTACTCGGAGACAGTATTATGCTCTTTCTGTTTATTCCAATGAGTATCTATATGATTAAATGCTTGGGGTACTATATGATGTAATTTTTACTCATTTTACGTATGTCTTTATTATATGATTTAAGTACTCTATCATTATTATATAATTAAATTTAGTGTGGTTTACAGTTTCTATAATATTCTGTTATTTAGTGGAGATAATTATCACTGCTGATTGCAATCTATTATTATTCTTCTATTTCTTGGAATAATTTCTAAGATGGATTTTTTTAAATGTTTAATATAAAGATTTATCAAATTAATTTTTAAAAGAAGTGAGTTTGATTTTTTTAAAGCTGATCTGATTATTTCAAAAGTTTTACATTATTTTGGAGACTTTCTCACTTTCATTTTTTTTTTACATTAATCTCTACTCTGAGCAAAGGGGAAAATACAGTGCTCCAACATGAGTCTGAACAATAAAATGTGGTACGTCAGTACGCTAGGCTGTAACAGATGACATGATATATAAGAAACACTGGTTTTGAGAATATGATCTGAAAACTGGCAGAATGTCTGCATTTCACTTGAGATATCTGTATTTATAAAGGAATTATCTTTGTGATCTTTAAAATTGCCAGTAGCTGTGATATTTGCAATATCTCTTGAAATGTGTTTTATTAAATATGTGCAAAGAAATAGCTAGCTATATGTTTAGTTCCATGATGCCATGGAGTAAAACATGACATGGGATGCTTCTGTACAAACAAGCATATAATATCCAGTATTTTGTTCTTTTCCACACACAGAGCTATTGCAGTTTTTTATTTTCTTATTATAGTACTGAGACAAATGAAGTTATGAAAGCCATAATCATAGAATCATAGAATAGTTAGGGTTGGAAAGTACCTTAAGATCATCTAGTTCCAACACCCTTGACACTGGCACCGACACTTCCCACTAAACCGTGCCACCCAAGGCTATGTCCAATTCAGCCTTGAACACCGCCAGTGATGGAACATACACAACTTCCCTGGGCAACCCATGCCAGTGCCTCACCACCCTTACGCAAAAGAATTTCTTCCTCATATCCAATCTAAACTTCCCTTTTTGAAGTTTGAACCCGTTACCCCTTGTCCTCTCACTACAGTCCCTAATAAACAGTCCCTCCCCAGCATCCTTATAGCCCCCCTTGAGATACTGGAAGGCTGCTATGAGGTCATATTAGTGAAGTCTTCCAATGAGAGAATTTGCACAAGATGTGCATTCAAATTGATGTGCAGACAAATAGCTTTCAAATAACAAAGGATCTTAACCAGAGATCTAGATTGCTTAGCATAATTAATTATAAAGCAAATTCAGTGAAATTTAGTTTTAGCAGTTTAAATATAAAAGAAAAATCCACTGGAGATTGCCAGTTATGTTTCAGATAGGAAGCAGTTATTGGAAGATCTTCTTAGTCATCTGGGCATTTAACCATGAAGAAAAATCTATAGCATCCCAGGTCTCATTAGCTCACAGATCTCATTTTAAGGCAAGCTGGCACCTCATGCCTTCCTGTGAATGCAGTTGAGGGTTAGATCTTTTTCCAGCTGAAGGTGGCATTGCATGGTATTACTTAAATTAGGTCATGAACCTGAGGAAAAAAATTGCGCAGTAATGTACACTAATGTGAATGAAGATGGCTCTGTGAGTTTTGCTTATTGTAGTATCTAGTTGGCATCAACAGTTAAACGTAAAGTCTAATGAGTGACTGATTCATTGCCACAAAGAGCAAGAAGAATGGGTATATTTAATACTGTTGCATTCCTTTTTATGATTTGCAAAACATCAGGTTCTTCATTTACAGCTTTTGTAATCTGGTATTGTTTTGATGCTTGCTCTTTTTTTTTGTTTGTTTGATGAGGTCACTTACATTTATAGGTGCTTGTCTCTCCCCAGAATGTAAGCTTACACTGGATACATGTGTGAGAAGAACAGATTTGGGAAAGCTGGGTCTCATACTGCTTTACTGATCAGTCACCTGGCTGATGAGGGCATGAAGTGTGTGTCTTGCTGTGGGTACACACCCCAGGGGTTTCACCATGGCTGCACATACCCTGACTTTCATCAGACATTTATGAGTATCTAATAGTTGGTCTCCTATTTTCCCATTATTCTTGCACCATTTTTCTTGCAGAGTTCCTCACAAACATTTGCAACTGGCTATCTCACAAATTTCCCATAAAATCACACTTCTTCTGCTGCAGTTTGAATGAAAGGCAAGATTTCTGGGAATATAAAGGCAAAAAGATATCTCGTGTGAGGTAAAATGTACTGGAAAAGGAGAGTCATAATAGCAATCATTCTTATACCTCCATAACTCCTTTGGGCTGGGAACACATTTTTTTGTGTAGCTCTTATTCAAACCTTGGTGATTTGCTTCCTTAACAAAGCAAAAAATAAATCCCTTGATTCTACACAGAGCTTTCACTTTTATATAGAATCTCATTAGTCTTGCATATCTTTACGTCATCTCTTTGCTAAGCAGGCCACTTTCTCTCAGACCGGAGATATATGTTACCCTTTCCACTCTAAAAGATATTGTCACATTAACATAATGCCTCTGGACACCAAACTACTTCAGCATTTAGTTGATTTTAATCATACAAGAACCACAGATATGCTTGTGTTTAGAGGTTTTTTTGCAATTTGGTTAAGCATTTGGGTGATTAGCCACAAATTAATTTTATCTATAAGGGCTTTTTAAAATTTTACTTGTTCCTACAATACTTGAATGCTTTCTGTGTTAAATCAATAACAATGACTATTCTCTAAATACAATTGGTGGAAGGGTCTGACATTTTTTCTCAAATAAAAGAACAAGAGGTTATAATTTTTATCTTTTCACGTACTTCTACTACACTTTTTTTCTTTCTTTTTTTTATTTTTGGAATTGTCATGTGGGTGGATCAATATGCTGAGTGCTTTTGTGATGATATAAAGTTGGCATTTTTTTCCCCTGAGATACATGGTTTTTTTCCTTTGCTTTTTTTCAAATTGCTTAGCTTGATGGAGGGCAGAGTAGTTTGGCTTCATATACGATCATAGAATCATAGAATAGTTAGGGTTGGAAAGGACCTTAAGATCATCTAGTTTTATCCCCCTGCCATGGGGCAGGGACACCTCACACTAAGCCATGCCATCCAAGGCTCTGTCCAGCCCAGCCTTGAACACCCCCAGAGATGGAGCATTCATAACTTCCCTGGACAACCTATTCCAGCACCTCACCACCCTTACACAAAAGAATTTCTTCCTCATATCCAATCTAAACCTCCCCTGTTGAAGTTTGAACCCATTACCCCTTGTCCTATCATTACAGACCCTAATGAAGACTCTCTCCTCAACATCCCTATAGGCCACCTTCAGATCCTGGAAGATTGCTCTGAGGTCTCCATACAGCCTTCTCTTCTCCATGCTGAACAGCCCCAACTTTCTCAGCCTATCTTCATACGGGAGATGCTCCAGTCCCTGATCATCCATATGGTCCTCCTTTGGACTTGTTCCAACAGTTCTGTGTCACTTTTAGGTTGAGGACACCAGAACTGCACACAATACTCCAAGTGAGGTCTCAGGAGAGCAGAGTAGAGGGGCAGGATCACCTCC